>JAPQRP010000012.1:8920594-8937398 GCA_037367295.1 Apogon hyalosoma | reverse complement strand
CACACACACACACACACACACACTCTCACACACACACACACACACACACACACACACACACACACACACACACACACTCTGTGACCTGTGATGTGTGCGGAGTACAGTCTTGTTCACAGTTGTGTTTGTATCCCCAAAGACAGCGTAGCCTCATCTGTCAAAACGTGACCTTCTGAAACTGAATGTCTGAGACAGACCACGACCAAGGCTCCGTCCTGCAGGGCTTTGTTGCCATCTCTCATTTCGCTTCACGCCTTAAGTCCACTCTGACTGATGGCCAGTGCAAATCACACTTCACACACCTTTTGCATGTCGCTGCATATCAAAATCACAAACCACAATACAGCTTCATACAGTCCGGACCATATGAGAAACAGGGAAGTGACATATGAATTATTCTAAAACATATTTAATTAGTTAATAGCTGGTTGGGAATAAATCATCTGGATATTAATTTGCTTAACTCTGTCTTGATCAGTCTGTCGTGCTTAAAACACCATGCACAGGTTTAAGCTGCAGTGCTCTGACTGCTACCATATTGTTTTGCTTATAGTAACTCCAGTTGACCAAAAGTTTTTTATTATGATCTGCTGAATTATTTCCGCCCCTCCCTTCACCTACAGCACTTTATCTTCTGGAGAAATGCTGCTAGACTCATATTCACTGCTTTGTAACAACAAGAGCAGTGCAGTCACATGGTTTCACTGAGTGGGTAGTTTAGTTTAGTGGCAAATTCATCATTAAACATCTACACCTACTTACACTTAAAAGCCCAGTGTCTTACTTTTTAAAGGTACCTATTTTTTTGCTATTTTCTATCCAGAATTACAGATAATTTATAAGGAAATGATTCTTATTTTCTGTAGAGGTGACATAAAGGCTTAAAGGGGTCACACTATAGCAGGGATTTTTGTGAGGAAAAATAGTATAAAAGCCTATACTGGGGCAAGCTGCATGAGCTTCCTGGAGCTGTAATAAATCAGATTTTAGAACAAATCTTTTTTAAAGGTGCTTAAGTGCACAGGGATTTACATTAGGGGCAACCTGCTGGCTTGTTTGTCTTACTGTTTGGAGAAATTATGGTTCCTCAGGAGGCTGGAGCAGCTGATAATATATTATTACTGCTTTTAAACTCCAGCTCCAGGTTTTGTGCTGGACACACATGGATGGAAGATGTCCAGAGAAGTTGACTTGGCTGCTCTATAGCACCGTGTTATGCTACAATGTCCAGAAATGTGTCAGGGGAGCGCCTGTCTTTTCCGCCTATTTCTACTATGAGAAAATCCACGAAAAGACTGTGCAGCTTTTACAGACACAAAACAAGTGCAAATAAGTCAAAAATATTGTGTGGAATTCACAAAGCACCTGCAAAGGCTAGAATTTGACATTTCAGAATGTGAAGCTGTGCCTTTGTTATTTGTGTGGATGTAGATTAGTGAACATTCATGCACTTGGCAGAAAATCAGATCTATGCAAATAAGCCTTGCACTCAAAGTTTGGCAGGTGCAAATATAGTCTGGTGATAAATGCAAATGTTTAATGAAGTCAGGTTTGGGAATTTCTGTCAGATACTAGAATGATGAGGCTGATAACATGTCAACTCTGAGTTTCGGTTCTTAAACATAACAACAGCTCATGGCTTTATTACATACCTCTTAGTGTTTATTATCCTGCAATACTGGGGCGTAACCTTTGAAGAACACACATAAGTGACAGGCAGATCCACACTGATACCCTGTTAGTGACATCACAGCAGCTGTATTGTGTGTAAATGTAGGGTTTGGAAGCTGCAACACTAAACACAGCTTCAGCACAAAGGTTTCTTTTTTCTTTTTTTCTTTTTTTTTTTTTTCGTTTTTGTGAGTTTTATTTCTTTGCAGCAGAGGAGATGGATAGTAAAAAGTAATCAAGACTGTTCAAAGTAGTTTTAACAGTCAGAAAGATATACTACATTCACACTGCAGGTAAAAATGGCCCAATCTGACTTTTTGCCCCATATCTGATTTTTATTACAACCTGAAGAGCACAAATCTTTTTTTCTTCTTCTCTTTCTTCCCACATTTTATACATTTGTGCAATTATACATGACAACAAAAAACACAGATCTAAATCATGATGAAAACCAACAACCAAAACAACAAAACAAGAATAAAGACAAAATGTTAATATCTTTCACTACAATACCACATAAAAGGACAGTACAAGTACCCCCAACTTACATAATTATTTAAATTATCCAAGGGAATCCAAAGGTCCTATACAAGGCTGGATCAGGATTGAGGAAAAAAGAACTGAGAAGATCGCCTATTGTTCTGAATTTATAGCCTTTCAATGTAATATTTGTGAGGATGATATGCACCTGCTCACCTGGTTCCAAATGGTTTCAGTTCTAAAATGAACGTCATTAAGTACATCTGTTATTCGCTCCATACCTAAGAGATTTTTCAAACTCAGAAACCCATGTTTCTATAAAGCAGTTTTTCTCAAACTGTGGGGCAGGCCCCCCAGGGGCAGTATGAAGGCTTGCCAGGGGGGATCATGGGATCTCTCCTGGTTGTTTTTTTTTTTCTTCAGGTTAGAACATGTAGCAGATGGAACTAATGTTTTAGTGTTGGGGCACCTGGACTCATTTTAGGGACGTACACCAAACAAATCTAGTGCCATTGTGCTCTGTCACTAGACTAGACAAAGAGTTTAGGTTTGGAGAACAGACAAGGATTGGACTGGAAAAGAAAAATGTGACATGTTTGTGTTTTTGCACAGTTTGTACAGTTTGCACTTTAATGTTCTGAGATGTGGGATGGAAACAGGCTCATGCAGCTACTGATAGTGTTCAAATGTTCATCTTTGTTACCAAAATTTGTTTGTTGTTCTAAAAAAAGTAACTTTATTGTCATAGTTGTAAGATAATTGAGCATTTCCTACTTTTATTTGGAAAAATATCATCTTAGGGAGCAGTCTGGTTGAGTTTATTTGTATTATTCAAGCAAAAATCTAAGTTATTTTTAATTTGCACAACAATTCAAGGAAAAGCTAAAAGTATTGTTTCAGTATTGATGTTTCTTTTAATAAAAGTTATAATTGCACCACAGCTACAATGTTGTTGGGGTTGAGGGGGGTCTGAAGGTTTTTCATCCTCCAAAGGGGGGTGATAGAAAAAACTCTGTGATACATGTTGAGACAAAAGACAGTCACTGGATTCTGGAATCAGAAGGTTTTACTTGTAAGGAGTCAAGTACATACAGCAAGATGCAGCAATTGACTGACTAACACCAAGAAGTCTAAGTTCTTATGAAAGAATATAGATAATACAATCATTGGTCCAAGTGTCCAAATGTAATGATGTCGATCAAGTTCACCATTGGCTTAGGTATTCAAAACACGGTGATGCATGGGTTCAGTGACCGTGTTTGCACTCTTCCCAACAGAAAAAGATTGAGGACCACTGCTAAAAAGAAACACTTTGATTTGTGAATTCAGTTCAACAAAATCATTCTTTTCACAGTGAAAAAGGCCAAACCAGCTGTTTTTCTTTCTTGTCTTGTTTTTAGCTGTGCAGCCCTGTACACCATCAGACATATTGCTGGACATGGAGCAATATTTACATTAATAAATATATGAATCAAAGTACCCGCATGACTACAGTCATGACAACAAAGATCTGAAACTCTTAGGTCTATAACAAAGGTTTCTGTAGAAAATTCATTAACACATGAGATTATTTGAGTCAGATATGCATTACAGAAACTGGAGCACATTTTGATTGACATTTCTGTAAATTATGTTAGAGAAGTGAAATAGTACAGAAGCAGATGTTGTGGAGAGCTATGTCTGTGGGCATTTCTTCTTATTGAAGACGTGCAATCTGAGATTATTTGCCTTTTTCCCTGTGGACCAACCAGTGGCTGAACTACAGAAACCCACCCAGAACATTAGAAAGTCTGATACAAAGCAAAGGTACATTGTAGTTAGGTGCACAACTTAACTTACTAGCATATCATAGCATTTCCAGTATATAAAACCTTTTTTAAAAAAAAAAAAAAAAAAAAAAAAAAAAAAGAGCAAATTGTGGGTGCAGTCCTTTTTTTTTTTTTTTGCAGTTCCGGCCCCGTGTGTCTGTCAAATAAAGCAGAAAAATGCAGAAGCGAATTGTCCGAGCTATTCACACATTGCACAGAGCGATGATCATGTGCTTATTCTCTTCTGTGACAGCTACAGTAAACAGACTCCTTTGGTAACAGCGCTTATATAACCACCACACAGGACAAAATAAGTGGAGTAAATGGAAATTTAAGTGGCAGGTAACTGACATGAGATCTGTGGAAATCAATGAACTGCTGTCAGCGAGAGGAAAGTTCAGCAGATCAGAGAGAAACACTGTTGTTAGAGTTATTTTAACAATAACAGCACTGTGTCTAAGGCTGAATATTTGCATCATGCCCCTCTGTTTTTATGTCCGCCACTCCTTTTGTGAGCCATCATCTCACACCTCACACACATTTACAGTAAAAAGTAACTCCAGAGACACATCAGACCCCAGAGTTACATCTGAGGGGCTTGTGTTTTTTAAACTCGTGTCGTCATTATCACAGATCTCTCCAAGTACCCGTGTTATTTGGAAATACAGCAATTTTGATGTTGTATCAGGTTCACATCAACAACATTTCCTTCCAACTACCAGGCAAAATTTTGTGATACATGTAAATAGGCTGGCATCAGAATAAAATTTCACCCTGGATTATGACAAATTGTATGCCTTAAAGTTAACTAAACTAAGCAAAAATCATGTAGTTACAGGTACAGTCGTGGAAAAAATTATTAGACCATCAAAAGTTATCAGAAACAATGGTTATGCAATCAAGTACTAACTCATGTGTGTATCATGTGACTAAAACAGACAGAAAAGAAAACATAGAATGCCTAAAAACACTGTTTTATATTGATATTGATGTAAAAACTGAAGTGATTTTGGTTATTATCAAGAAAACATGGAAAATTGATAGATATCAGCTCTGAAACTAAACTACTATGAGCTATTTTTGTTGTTGTCACTATATTTGTCCAAAAAAATTACTTTTAGTTGTACCAGGCATAATAATGAACAAGAAATTGAAGAAAACAAGGGTGGTTTGGAATTTTTTCCGCCACTGTATTTTATGTATATTTTAATTTCTAATCTTTCATTGTTGGAAATAACTATTCAGTTTAACCCATAAAGACCTGAACAGCCACTAGCAATTCAAACCATCTACTGATCTAAACTGTTTAATACCTGTTAATCCACTAATCCTATCAATCCATGTAAATAATTGGTGCAAAATGCAGTTTGTCATCTTTTCATGGTCATCAGATGTGACTCATTTGGACGTTCAGAGGCTCTGTAGTTACCACAGAAACACCATCATCTTCTACAACAATGATTCACCAGTAAAACCCATGGAGTTTAATAAATGACAGTTGTTGGAAATGCTTGTTTTTATGTTCAGTTAATGATAGATTTGACTGAAAAAGTCACTTTTTTTTAAGTTTTCAGTGTTTGATAAAATAACCCTTAAATGTAATATCATAATGATGAATAAAGTACATGATCAGTAATTTAATACAGGAAAATGCCTGATTTTCACTGAAAAGATGCATAATACAGAGGATAATATAATAAATGATGATGAATGACAAGAAAGGTTAAATAGAAAGAAAAATTCATTTGGGAAATGAAAATTAGCCCTGGGTCTTTATGGGTTAAAGGTGAAAGTGTTTTAGAGTGGTACTAATTTGTGCAACTTTTTAATTGGATCCAGACAAAAATGTACAAAGCAAATAATGACTTTTGTGTGAAAATGAAGGAAATTCATGCTAAACTAGATGCTAATTAATAAACTCATATTTTTAACAGTTTGATCCGTGCACAGCTGAGGTTGAAATATTTACTTTTACATGTGAAACTCAATAGTGTTGCCTAGTAGCTTCACAAACACACCGGCGCCCTGCGAGACCCTTCCTCCTCGTCTTCTCAACTGAAGCCATTAACCTTGATGTGGTGACAGTGGCTCAGGAAGCTGACAGCACACTTCACACATGGCTGATGGGCCATGAACGGGCGATGAGGCCAATTAGAGCCAGTATGACAAACACAGAGGTCGCTGGTTGACCAGGACTAAAGATGTGACAACAGTGTGATGTTGACTTTAGGTCAGAGAGAAATGCGTCTGGCAGGTCAGCACCGACACATTTCACTGTTTTAAAGAGCTGCGGTGGCGGTGGCCTTTTGTAATTATATTGGACCTGTGGGGAATCAGGAGTCATATTAATACTGATATCTAGGGACTGAAGTTACTAAATGTGTTGTTCTTGTTTTTAATTTCATTTCCCATCATTCAGCGTGATACTGCACTTCCTGTCAACCATCATGGACAACGCAATGTAATTGTAAGGCTGTTGTATTCCAAAATGACTAATATCTCCCAAAATATTGGTCCAATCAACTTAATGTGGAGATGGGACTGTTCCTCAACTGTAGGTACCAAATCGGCCAGATAAAAACGTCTCAATTTCTCAGAACTGTGCAGATACACACACACAGACACTCTGAGTCCTTCCAGTATTATGATATAGGTATTTTACAAAATGTATCTGTCACATTTTGCCTTATGGACATGTAATCAACTCTCAGTGGGTTCTCTCCAGGTACTCCAGCCTCCTCCCGCCACCCAAACACATGCGCCGTCATTGCTCAGTCTAAATCACCCATGGGTATGAATGTGACAGTGAATGGATATTGATCTGTATCTGTCAGCCCTGTGGTAAACTGGTGAAACATCCATGGTGTACCGCAGTCAGGACATATCCAGCACCACCAGCCTGCTACATACTCTGCAAGAACTGAGAAATTTCATTTGGTTTGGAAATTTTCGTAACTTGGCTCTCGACACACCAGAACTTTTTTTCCCATGCAGTGTCCGAGAGCTATTGCGCCAATTGGCCAGAAATTAAAAGTGGGCGTGGTTAATGCAGAGAAACTGTTCGGTGTGTGAAATGTCCTGGCCAAAATATATTTTGTTCTTGTCCTGCCACTACAAGAAAACAAACAAATTTCTCTGTTCTTGCGGTGGATGCAGAAGGCTTTAGAGGATCAGAAAATAAATGAATGAATGTAGTTTTTAATAATAAACCTGTCATACAATATGCAGTTTAAAGTGCTTCACAAAGCAAAACAAAAACAAGAGAGGACTAAATTGCAGTAATTGATGAAGAATCTTAATTTAAATCTCAAGCTAAAAAGATATGACTTGTAATATATCTGCAGGCAGACAGATCATGATGCACACATCCAGTGCTCACTATGCAGCTTTTAGTTTTGACATTACATTTCTTAGTCTTTTCTTATTACTTTTAAGTTCTTTTTCAGACCGAATATTGTCAACAAGACGCATTGAAACTTGTATTTCCTGCCAAAGCTCTGGTCTGTGGTCTAATAAAACCTGTCTAACCAATGTGACCTGATGAGACTGAGGAGTTGAGATGTGATGAGCATTACCTCCATATCAACGGCACTGTGTACTTTAGTCATAACTACAAGCATTTAACTTCTTCCTAATGAAAATCATTTGTAGCATCTTAAAATATGAAGGAGGACAGTGTTAGTAAGTTAGTTGCATTTGTGAAGGCGAAGTTCTCCTTTTAATTCCAGGAAAGGTTTCATTATTTAGAGCAGTTGGTGACACTTAATAAGCAGAGAAAACACAAACTACACAACATTTCACCAGGGGGATGACAAATGAGCTACAGCCAATAAATACTGAGAATACTTATAAAAGCAGCCATTCGTATCTTGACAAAATGAGTCACAGGTGATAACATCAGTCTGTTCACGGTGCTGCAACTTTTCCCTGAAACATTTCGAAACGCTTTAGTCTCTTCATGAATCTTTGAGCTGAACTACAGTTTAAGAATCCAGAATTAATGCTTGTTCAACCCTTAAAGACCCTTTTGTGGCAAATTCCAAATGTATCTTTCCACATGTAATATTTCCTAAGTGATCTATTACAATTTATTGTACTACTATCTTCTGTATTTTGCATTTTTCAGTGAAAATCAGGTATTTTCCTATATTCAAGTTACTGATCATGTAGATGTTTAAGTAAAATCAAACATCGCTACATCAGAACAGAAAAACTGACTTTTTCAACAATATATATTATTAACTGAACATAAAAACAAGTGTTTACAACCACTGTCATTTGTCAAATTCCATGGGTTTTATTGGTGAATCAGTGTTGTAGAAGTTCACTACTGAGACTCTGAACATCCCAATGGGTCATATCAATTGGCAAAAAAAGCTGAAAAACAGCATTTTCTTTGAATTATCTAAATGTATTAATAGGATTATTGGCATAAAAGTTATTAAACGCTTAATCAGAAGTAGATTCTCTGGTTGTCTGTTTAGGTCTCGGGGTGGACTGCATTAAAAACACCCATCTGTGTTGCTGCTTAATATTTGACCACCATTTGTTTTCAAGTAGCTTACACATTTTAAAACACAAAGCACAGATTCACTAAGAGTTAATTTCCAGGTCTGTTGATGTCTGCACTGTAAGTGGAATCTTTTACTTTTCCTCGGTGCCTCTTCCATTGAAGCCGTCATGCTGCATTGATTGGGTTAGGTCGTCTGCTGTACTGTGTATTTGTGGCCCCTCGTCGGGCCCCAGATGCGAGTGCTGTTTTTCCAGATGTCTCTTCGAGGACTGTGGAGGAACGTATAATTACATTAACTGCAGCTCTACCATTGATCTCTTTTTTCCTCGTCCAGAGTCCATTAATTTAGCGTAGCTCTACCACCAGCCTGTGATCACTGTAATCACAAATAAAGTATTTATGTTGGCGTACAGTGTCTGGCAGAAGAGCTAGCTGTGTTTTGATGTCGCCGTGGGAAACGGCACCTGAAACCTGGCTGCTATCGTTTCTTTGTTGTCTTATCACCGCGTTCCCCCTCACAACAGCACGTAGCCCTCCGCGGCGGCGTGATGGATGTCCTCCCTCAGCTCTCCTGCGTTAGCGGCTTTGAGGCTCAGCACAATATGCTCAATTCAGAAATGAACAATTCTTCAATTACACCTTTTTTATTTTTTTTACCGCTTTTCTCTTTCAGGCTCGTTAGGCTCTGAGCCATTCTTCTTTTGATAAGAAACCTTGCTTACCGTACCTTTCAGCCTCGTAAAGCAAAACACAATTTATTGTTGGCCTTAATTTAATTTAGGTCATGGTAGATATGGTACATGTTGGTATAATCCATAATGATATGATTATGCAAAGGCAGGAGGCTGCAGTGGGGATACTAATAAGAGTTGCTTCTTTAGTGTTTGCTGTTAGCAGGAGAGGGTCAAAGAGAGGGTGACTCTTAATCACCCATAGTGTCAGTGGTTTATCAGCCCACCTGAACGCTGCTGGTGTTGTGAACGCTCCCTGGGGCAGTCAAGTAAAGTCCTGAGCGTGAGGGTTGTTCTTAGACCAGTTCATCCCGAGTGTGTGTAAACAAGAAAGAACGGTAGAAAATGGATGGATAGAGTGATTAACAACAGATGGTAATACTTAATGTCTGAGAAAGTGTGTGAGCAAGCGAAGAATGTGTGTTTTTGTGCATCTAGTGTGTGTTTCCTCATGTGTTTTTCTGTCAGTAGGGCAATGGGTCACTCCGACTCCCCCTCCCCTCACTGTTATCTACCGATGTCTCTCTGCCAGCTCTTGGCAGCAGTTCATTTGTAGACTTAAGTAACAGCTGGCTGGGCTCTCAGGCCTGTTGTTCTGTTTCAGACGGCCAATAAATACTCGACTTCCACGGCAATGGAGAGAAATGTTATACATTGTAAAAGTTTAGGTCTACAGTAACACTGTATCTTGCAAATGAGCACAGTATTGATGTTTCTGTCTTGACAGCAACAGTCTATTAGGAAGAAAAATCAAAGAATGTGAGCACCTCTGCAAAATAGGTACAGTTTTCCATCCATGTACCAGCGCAAAGAAATTACACTCCAAATGCAACTCTCAAAGTCACGAAATTTACATTCTCTGCGCTGTGTGTTATAAAATGCCAATTTTGGTAGGATCTATGCTGAGTAGAGGTGATCTGGTATTTTAAAAAAAAACAAAAAAAAAACCAAGTGATTAATCAGCCAATATGACCCCCCCCACACACACCCCCACCTACTGAAGATGAAATTGATTGAACATCAACCTCAAAATTATGAATCAACAAAACTGGAACTGAACATCAAACTAGCTGTGAGACACTCATTCATTCAGTCAGACATTACTGGAGCCAAGTACTCCCAATACTGATCCTATTGATGTCGATCCATTCGTCAAACTGATTAGTTGTATCACTGGTGGTAACAGTAAATGCATATTTTCCATTGGTGCTTACATTTTAAACATGGTAAAAAGCAGTTTTATGATTAAAAGAAATGGAAAACTCAGTGTATAAACAAGATAGATATGAAGAAATGCAGGGGAAACAGATTCTACTAATAAATGATGATTAAATGTATCATTATTGTTTATAAAAGACATAAAAATGAAATTAACAGATTCAGAAATGCTTATATGAACAGTAGGAATATGTTTCAGAAGGCACTAATAGAAGCATCAACATAAACCTAAATATGGTGCTAATGGTCATTTTAACAAGCTGTGACAAAGCCCTCATTTTGCTGTTTCATTTGGCAAAGTTATTATAGCAACACGCTCTGCAACAATATGAATTTGCTCATAACATTCTCAAAACTGATGCACAGCTTCCTGTTTTCTGAATTGAAGCAGAACGGATTGTGCAAGTAACAGAAATGTCATAATCAGAAAATCAGCTCAAGAGACCCATCTCATATGGCATTAAGGAAAGAGGAAAGTGAAAAAGGAAGTTGTATGAGTAAGAGACAACAACTGAAGCAAAGATGTGCAAATCCTCCACATCAGAAGCCCCCTCCCCCCCAAAAAATTTAATAAAATAAAACACACAGCAGTTGTTCCCAAAGAATGAAATTGGAAGCAGAAGAATAAAATGTTTGAGCCAGAAGAGAAGTATGAGGCATGGACGCCGGCTGAGCTCCACACAATTCAACATTTATATTAATGTGTTGGCTACGACCCTGCAGTCATCTGCGTCACATGGGCTCAGCGTAGGGGACCGAGAGAAAAAAATGTCTTCTGTCTGCAGACAACCTTGTCATAGTGTCCCCTACAGCACATGCACTGCAACACAATGTGTCCTTGTAGGAGAATTACTGCAGTGAATGAACCCTGGCAAAACGGGAGTTAAAAAAACAAACCAGAAGCAAAAACTAAGAAGGGCATTCAGTGAGAGCAGAGCTTCACAAAGCCAACAGTCCACTCCGCTCATTTCACAAGGTTTTAAAACCACAAATTGGCCCCTAGGTTTCCCCCCTTTTGGTCATTTGGTGCCAGTAGTTAGTGTAACTGTGTGTGTGCATTGTAAAAATGGTCATTTGCCTGAGGATGAACTGCTCCTTGGTGCGAAAGAAGTCAAAGAATACCTAACTAATGAATGATTCATAAATACTCCAGATAATTGTTGAGCAAATTTTTTGAGCAAACTATTAAAATATTGAGAAAAAGAATGCTGGCTATGTGGGAACTTTAAAAAAAAAAATAAAAAAAAAAATCTCCATTTCCCATTTTAAGTGCAGTATCTCAGGAGAAAAGGGAAAAAAAAAAAAACACCTCAAGTTAGACTAAAAACTAGGAAGTTCTTCAAATTTCAACATTTCTATATGGAGGAATATACATATAAAACATGTACAGGCAGATCCCAGTTTTATTTGCACCTGGTGAACACTTGTGATTCCAGTTCTTAATGATTCCAGTATAGAACCATCAAAGAGACAAATGAGGACTGGCTTGTTAGCATATGTGGATATAAACAATTCACAGATCCAAAAATGTTGTAAAATATTTTATGACGAAGGAAATATGTTCAGTGTATCCATTAAGCTTCAGGGATACACATGCATTTAAATGAGAAACACTTAAGTAAACATTAGCATGAACATCACAGCTTTATGAATCTGTATCGCCTCATGGAAAATCTTTGTAGCTGATCTTATACATAGTGTGAGGTGTAAAGTATTTTTCTGATATGTTTAAATAGTGGTTAAATAGTAAAAACAATACCTGGTGGGTCATTGTTGCACTCTCATACTGTGTAAATGCCCCAGTGAAACAGCTAACAGTGCTGTTTGTGTTTGCATTTTTACTTGTTTCCATTAACTGCTAGTGAGCTATAGGTCTTCCACAGGGGCCACAAATTGAGTGTACAGCCCCAAGTATGGGATGGATCATCAACATTTTTCAACAGTTTTCGAGGAAATTACAATAAGAATACCCACATTTTTTTTTTCATTGCTGTGTTAGATAATATATTATATGTAATGTGTAAATGGCACAATGTAAGTGTGATGTAAATAATTTAGACATCAAATTTAATGGGGACTTTAGGAAAAGAGTAAAGCCATCCATCCATCCATCCATCCATCCATTGTTTTACATAATATTTAGTATTGTGATAGCTGAGTACTTTAAAGCTCCATATGATGTTCGTCACCAATTTTTCATCAAATCTGTAAAACCCAAGTGATAGCCTAGGTATTACGAATCCATTAGTCTTTCTGTGATTACGCACCTGAATCACTCCCTTCACAGTGAACAACTTTGAAGTGTACTCCACCCCAAACAGTCCATTTGTTTACATACCAAACCAAAACCTAAACGAAACCGTTACTCGTTCTTTTTCTGGCATTTCCACGCAGCCGCAGTAGCAAGAGGCAATGAACCCGTTTACGTGTTTGTTGCCGCTGCGGCCATAATGCGGCTAGCAATCAACTTTAATTCGGTTAGTAAATTAAATATGGGAACATTTCAGATTTTCACTGGAAAAAATGCAAAATACAGAGGATAATATTATAATAAATGGTGATAAATCACTTAAGATTATTACTTAAGAAGTTAGACGAAGAGAAAAATAAATTTGGGAAATGCCATGAAAGTAACACTGGGCCTTTATGGGTTAAGACTGAATTTAAACATCAGTCAGAGTTGAGTTTATTGTATTGTATTTATTATACACTAATAAACACAGAATTCTATTCCATTTTTGCACTTGCATTCTTCAAAATCCCCCAAATCATCCACACTGGACATTAATATTAGGTAGATAAGTACCAGATCCTGCAGCAGGAAATGTTTGACAAATAACAGTCGAAACCACCAGCCGCGTTCGTGTTGCCAGCAGCCTTTCCCAGGTGCTGCAGGGTAAACCGGGCCTAATAATATCCTGTCAAATGAGTCGACATAATGGGCTTCAAAATTACTTTTTGGATATAAAGAAAAATATTTAGAAAATGTGTGTGCCTCCCTCCCCTTTAAAAATCATTGCATTGCCTCTCTCTTCTGCACGAACCCTAAGGCCCAAACAAAGGATGCAGCCGGAAAAGACAAACTGTCCTCACCCCACAACTGTAATCTGCAGCTGCAAAGCAAACCATAAAATCCTATCGGCTGTCACTGGGACTTAAAGTGTTTCTAAACCTTAGATGTGGTGGGGAAAAAAAAACAAAAACGGATCGCTTCTACAATGGAGAAAGGAAAAAGTGCAAAATAACTCATCTAAAGGACAAACAGACAAGAGGACGTGTGACTACATTCTTCCTGAAGAGCTTGTCCTTTCTCTTCATCCTTCCTCAGACGAAAAATTAATACTCAACGCACCCTTAATTTAAGGTCAACCAAAGAAAGCCATCGCCTTCACCAGATTTGTTCATATTTTTCTGTAAAACTGGCACTGTGATTGTGCAGGACACAGTCTTAACACCTGTATTGTTTGTGGCCTTGTTTTTTTTTTTTTTTGAAGTATTGATTGACCCTGAGAAAAGCAGCATCTTTGGGGACAATGACTGGTCAATTTTCAGCTCTCTGTGGTCCATTTAGGGTAAATCTCACCCACTTTCTGTTTGAGTTGTGTTGACGCCACATAAAAAAGCTTAATGCAGTGCCTGTGCCTGCAGAACAGAAAAATGATCGCTGTTGAGAAACACAAAGGAAACAGGCCAATTATATTTATTTATTTCTCTAGCAGTGCTGAGGTATGCTTAGATATTACAGTGCAACCTTTTTTTTTTTTTTAATTTTTTTTCCCTTAACCTATGCAATTAACAAGTCCACCACAATTAAGCAAGTCACACTTTTTAACTAGTTTGATTCCACGACTATTTTTATCTCAGTGTGGAGGTTTGATTTTTCTACTTTTCATTCCACTAATTTCTTAATCCTGTGACTTATAAACTTGAGGGACATAAATACCTTGTCACAAATATATTATCATAGTGCACATTTCTATATTTGTAGTTCACTATACAACAGCACTACTGAAAAATACAAGTAACTGTACTGTTTGAACTTCTTACGATATATGATGTATAATAGGCCAATCCATTGTTGTTGGATTAAATATGAACATAACAAGACAGAATTACACTTATTTTCACATATACACAGCAAATAGTTCAGATATTTCTACTGGGATTGATGTGTTTCAGCTCCAACAAATTTTGTAACTGATGCAGTGAGTTCTTTTTAATTTCTCAAACAACCATCAGTTTGATATCGAATGTAAAAACTGGACTGTGTTTCAATGGAAAAAGGTCATGTGGTCTGATGAGTCCAGATTGACCCTGTTCCATAGGGGTGGATGAAGTGATTACCCATCATGCCTAGTGCCTACAGTGTAAGCCTTTGGGGGCAGTGTTACGATCTGGGGTTGATACAGTTGATCAAGTCTAGGTTTAACAACGTTATGTGTCCAAAAAGTGACAGAAATAAATGTTGTGACACTGTATAAACTTATTGAAACAGTGAAGGAATGGTGAATAGATGTAGTTCCAGTCAAACGTGTCTCATTTACTGTTTTTTTTTATATCGTAGATTAATATTGAACACATCAAGACTTTAAAAGGACACTCAAGGAATTATATGCTTTAAGGAAAATAAAAGAATTGCTCTTCAAAAACAGAAGATATTATCAATGATCATAAATGGGAGAAATGTTAAAGGGGTCATATTTTGCAAAACCCACTTTTAGTGGTTTTTGATACCTTTATTTGTGTATTTGGACCCTAATAGTTTAAAAACTTTGAATTTTAACCCTCCAGGTGCTGCAAAGCTATCTTTATATTAATTCTGGCAAAAATCTTGTGGATTTCTACAACCTGTTTTAATTCCTTCTTAATTTGTTAATTTGTAATTTTATAACTAGTTACATCACAACATTTACACATTAGCATTTACAGTTTTAGCATTTAGCATTTATAGCATTTGCAGTTTATGTAGACCACAGGGAAATGTTTTAAAGGTGCTGTACAGACTTTCTGCGTGAGCTTGAAAAAGGCTCATTTTCACATATATGCCTGATCGTAGTCCGCAATTTAAAATGAGATTATCGTCACCAAAATAGGTTATTTCCAAATGCTATTTCCAGCTTCCCTGGTCGGGTTGGACAAGACTGGACTGATTTACGGCAGACTTAAGTCACTATGACAACACCAAACCGACCTGCAGATTAACATTGTACTCACTGTTAATTGTAATGTAAACTGAATGAGTGAGGAGTAGGATCTGTACTTTTTCCTGAAGAAAGGGATTTCTTGGATTTATTTAGTTGTAATGGTGGACACTGGAACTGGAGCTGGACTGGCAGAAATAAAAAGAAAGATAAAGAGAATGATAGATCATGGGCTAAAACACCAGTAGACCTCTGCATTGAACCAATGGACAGAACTAATGGAGTTAAAGAAATGAAAACAGAGCTGCAGTTGTCCCTCTTCCTTCTACACAGGTACATAATGCTTCTGTTCTTTATTCATATGCATTAGAACATTGTATTTGACTATAGTGGCTGTTGGAGCTCAGTCAAACACTTAGTAAACGCTTCTGCGTTAGCCGCACAGCTAGCTCTGTGGAGTCAGAAATATGTTTTATTTGGAGCATTGTTTCAGTCCAAACTAAGGGCTTTGGAAGGTGAGACTGAAATGGTTCTGTATGGAGTTTAATGTTCATTTGGGGCCTGTATACTAAACTGCTCTTCAGGAATAAGGCACTTATAAAAGTAGAATAGTGTGAATGCAGAAGGATGAAGCAGCTAGCACTGAACTACTAATGCAGAATGATGGTGTTGAACGACTGAAGGAGTTTCTGAAAATGCTTGAATACTTTGTGGAAAAGCTAGTGTAAAAATATATTATTGGGACACGTCTTATAGCACCAGTCTGTGAGTAATGCTTCGGAGTAAAACAGACATAGAAGCAGCAGTCGGACGTCCAAATTAGGTTTCACTTTCGTTTTCACGAACTTTATGAAGCTTGCTTGTTTGTTTCAGACATCATTTTGAACCCTGCAAGTTGCTTTGTTTAAAAAAGAAATGCAGAGTTGTAAAGAGGATCCACTTTTCATTCATTAGCTTCAAAGCAAATGCTCGCCTTGACCAGAATTATGCCCTTACGACCGTAGAGCAAGTGCTCATGGGAAGCGGAGTCTTTATCCCTTAAAAACACCACCAATTCCGGCTGAAGGTGTTGCTGCAAGCACTTTAAACTAATTCTCTGTACAGGACCTTTAAAATGCATAATTCCATTTAAAAAAGCTAAATATTACTCCTTTAAAAGCAACTTTCTTTAATCTGCAAGAAAATAATAATTACTACCCATAGATTTGAAGGTCCATAATAATATAAAGAAGGTCCATATTT
>JAPQRP010000012.1:8868596-8920494 GCA_037367295.1 Apogon hyalosoma | reverse complement strand
AAAAAAAACCAAAAGTACATGCATATGACCACTTCTGAATACTTATTGCATTAAAAAGTTAATCACGGGACTCCATCTCTTGGTAAATAGCTCTCCCTGAATTCTCAGTACAGTTAGTTATTTTTCATTTTTATCATGAACTGAAACATGAGGTGTTTTATTTATGGATTGAGTTTCAAATGTTCCTCATTCAAATGTTCCTCATTCTTAGGCTGGTTAAACTATTTGCAAACATGCCTGTTTTTCTGAGCTCATGAAAAGCAGGATTTTTTGAGATACACGGTGATACAACAAACACATGATGCAGTTGTAGATTGAAGTACCAACAGGTTATAAAGCAAGTGAAATGAGCTCAGCCATAAACACGTATGGCACTAAAATGCAGCATATACTTTCATGCAGCCATAAAATGAATCAAAAAATATCATATATATAGTCGTAAAACACTTACAGGAACCATTTTACTCCACAGTGACTACTTTCATAAGCATAGTTTTTTGACAGTACTGGCAAACACTAGCTGACATAAGCTTTTAAATGAATAACTTTAATTAATAGTTTGATGTATACTTTCAATTTATAGTGTTATTAGTAAAACATGTAGAAAAAATAATGGTCTGGTTAATTAACCAAACCTGTCAGGAATGTACTGAACACACAGACACATGGAAGCTTTAACACATTTTTAGCTCCATTAATTAGACATGATGCCACAGAATGGCATCACACTGTTTCTAATTAGTTTTTGACAGCATTTGTCATAACAGATTTCTATTTGCTGTCTGTTCTCCATCCATTTATTCTGGTCTGTTGAGTGTTTGTAAGGAACTATACCTGCGTGTGGTACGCAATAAAGGTGTTTTAATGTCTAGATAATAGCATAGATACAGGATGTGGTTTTAAGGTGTTGACGTTTAGCAAAAATAGATTAAGAGATGAGCTCCTGTTCTCATAAAGGTGTTTAACCCTTTAATCCCTGAGACATTAGTTTAGTGAAATGCGCTGTTTGGAATTTGCAGATGTAGAAGTGTAATAAAAAGTTACCATGTTTTAGGGTCAAAACAGGGTGGAATAACAGAAAAAGACAAGGAGAGGAATTGAAGTTTGACAGGTTTTTACTAAATAGGGCACTCAGAATGTACATCAATAAGAGATTTAGGATGTTGAACATGAACTGTGAACTGGAACACACTGAACAACAAGGATTTGAATTTTGGCCCAGTAGTGTTTTATTTTGGCCTCTTTTTTTCTAAATCAGTCCAGCTGCTTTTTGGCACCTGGTTGTACTCAAAATGCTGTCACATGGTCAAAACTTGGTAAAAACACAGTAAAAAAAAAAAAAAAAGTAAAGGAAAATCACCACAACACTACAAACAATAGTAAAAGCAAAAAATGACAGAGAAAAAGCCCAAACTGTCTATTTTTACAGTGAGTCGGTCTCACTCACTGCTTTGGGTTTTGCCCCCTATTCCACTGGTGGTGGGAGGTACACTGAGCATGCGCAGATGTCTATGGTAACAGCAAGGTCTATTCTGTCAGCACGTTTTGAAATTTTTCCTGTTGAACAAATGGTTATATTTTTATGAATATTTAAAACGAATCATACATTCAGAACACTCACCATAGACATGTCAGGAGTTAAAGGGTTCCTTCTGATTAACTAGAATTAAGAGTTCTGCAGAGCTGGTGGTATGAACTCATGTAAAGACTGATTTCAGTGCAATGATGCAGTAAACAACACAACAAAAGCAATCTGAATTTGTAACAGGTGATTTTCTTCTTTCTTAAGAAAAGAATACCTAAGGACAGAGGAAGAGCGTCAGATGTTTTCCAGCCTATCACAGTGTGACACAGTTTTAGTCGACTGGTTTAATAAAGCCTGTCAGGGTTCGTGGTAAACCTCTCAGATAGTGTCACACCTTAACCACACTGACACTGCTGCTGTGTTTCAGAGAAGTGAGGCATCACACCCAGATACTGAAACGCTCTGAAGCAGAGATATTAAAGATGTTGTTCTAACACATGCTGGAGAGCGCGGAGACGCATCCGGCGATTCAGCATCAAGGCACATGATTCTAGGTGCCGTCGAGCGTGCTGTTGTTTTTCAGTCTGTGACTAGAAAAAGGAACAACTCCCTTCAGCTTTCAATTCTCTTTTTTTTTTAAGCCTTAGCAACATGATTTCATAGTTCACTGGCAACATCAGTTCCTGTTCAAGACTTTTCTTTTGATTCTTTGTCCCTTTTGCAGCTGTCAGGAATGAATTTGACAGAAAATACTATTAAATCCAGCAACTTTTTGTTTTTCCATACACATGAAATGCACATATTTTCTTTAGTTTTGAAGGTGACATATACTGATGTTAGTCTGGAAAGTGCAGTGAATGTCACCCCGGTAGTCCCTAAGCTGTTTCCCACTGGATGGGATGTCGCAGACTAATCCATCAGCAGAAGCTGGAACTATTCTGTACAGCTGAGTCGACTGGAGCAAGTGATCCCAGGCACTAGAGATCAGACTCCTGACACTGGGGCTGAAAGTCAGACATGCTGCAGGGTTCAGGGTTAATGGTTACCTTCTCTGGGCCGGTCGGACAAGTGGGTCACAAATTTACAGTCACTCACTCTTTTTATTGAGCTTTTTCATCACAGTTTTCATCATCAGAGACAATATGGGACACAGTGCTGAAACGCGTAAACTTAGGGTAGCAGCCGTATGAAGAATATAATAAAGAAATACTGAATTTAACATCCAACAGCAGAGAATATCGTTGCTATCAGGTGTAAACCTCGTAAGTCCACTTTTGGTCTTTTTTCTTTTTAAATTTGGGTCGTAAAATGATTCTATTGGTTAGTCTTCATGTTGGCCTGATGGTTTTAGAAATATTTAAAGGGGTCATATTTTGCTAAACTCACTTTTATTACTCTTTGGTACATCTATTTGTGTATTTGGACCCTAATATTTCAAAAAGTTGGGGCGTCTGTGGCTCAGTTGGTAGAGTGGGTCATCTAGTGACCAAAGGGTCAGCGGTTCAAATCCTGGCTTTGACTGGCCACGTGTCTAAGTGTCCTTGCGCAAGACACTGAACCCTAAATTGCTCCCAGTAGGGCATGGCAGCAGCCGCCTGCTGGTGTTTGAGTGTGAAGGTGAATGTGAGGAATTTTAAAGCACTTTGGGCACCATGAAGGTGCATAAAATATGCTATATAAGTTCAGTCCATTTACCAAAAAGTTTGAATTTGAACCCTCCAGGTGCTGCAAAGCTATCTTTATATACATTTTGGCAAAAATTGAGTGGATTTCTACAACCTATTTTAATTCCTGCTTAATTTGTTACGTTTTATAGCTAGTTATGTCATGACATTTGCACTTATACATTTCTCTGAGTACAACATAATTGTTTGTCAGCAGCAGCGGTTGTAATCCATACTGAAAATATGTCCAAACTTCAAGCCAATTACCTAAAATGTTTAGTTGTTGGTTGTATTAATGAACACATGTGGCTGAATGGGACAGAGCAGCACGGTCAACAGCCTGGAGGGGGTGGGATGTGAAGTGGCTCATTTGCATTTAAAGGGCCAGCGCTCAAAACGACCTTTCTGGTGTCATTACTCAGAAATAGTGTTGAAGATGGACCTGTGGAGTTGAATTAATGAAGAATTCAAACCCAAGCATAGCATTTACAGTTTATGTAGACCACAGGGAAATGTTTTAAAATGAATAATTCCATTTAAAAAAGCAAAATATCACTCCTTTAACCAATGAAGTGTTGAAAATGGCTTGTGACTACATCTCTTAACTCCATTCATTTATTTAGAATATACATTGTTTTTCCAGTTTTCTGAAAAATAAATGTTTTTTTTTGTACATAAGAGGTTTCTACCTGACAGTGACAATATAATACAGAATATACAATACAGAATGCCAAAAAAGTAACATTAGTGAGCTAAATATAAGGAGTGGACCAGTTGAACCGGTCTGAGTCTGTCTAAATTCAGTTTTTAAATCGCTCTTTTCAGTGAATAGTAAATGCATCACACAGTCATATAATATTTAAGTTTCTGACCTGGATGAAATATTTTATATGTCTTGTAAAACTCACCCTCCGACCCATTTAATGAAAATCTGATCTTTTCTAAATCTGTGTCATTACTTCATTCATCAAATTTATATGAGTGGAGGCCGACTACTCGTGTAATCTATGTGCCAGAAGACAAATGTTATCATGTTTTTTTCCAAAGCTTTACCCACTTTATGAATATTCTCTTAAGCTTTTGTTTAGCCTAATACAGTCAATGCAATACCTCAAATTTCCCTATTTCCCCTGAACAGATTGTTATATTTATTAGCGGTTATCCAGTGAAGACAAACAGTGAGTTAACTTTCATGTTTAATCTTCATAGGCATCTCAAGCACAACAACTCAATCTGCTGCAAAGATACTTTTTTTTAGTTCCCATGCAATCAGACAACACCATATTAAAGATAAGTTAACTAATTGGTTTGGACAATTAATCAGCACAATAACACAAGTAAATGCTCACAAACTATAAGTTTTTGCAAGTTGGAAAAAAAGGAGTTTGAAGGAAAATACAAGAAAATTACTCAAAAATCTAAAAAAAAAATCTCCCATCCTATCTAGATTTTTTCCACATTGGTGATTTGATTCAGATTTATTAATTGTATTATATTTATTACTCTGAATTACTTATTACTCTGGGATCATTAATGTCATGTCATGCAAACTGTACCTCCAATATAAAAATGTCTGATTCGTTCATTATCAGCTTTTCCTCTCTCCAAACTATAATTATTATGCCAACCTTTCAAAATCCATAATCAATCATCTTCTGCTCGCTGGTGTTTGATTGTTTGATCCACTCTACCAAACCAATCCAGACAGTCATAGACCGGCACCTCCAGTGTTTGATGACAGGAAATAACCTTTGGTCAAAGCAGTGTAGCAAGTCATATAATGAAGAGAGTCATATAATGGCTTCGGTTCCCAGTCAGGAAGGTCTGAAAGCCAAAATAAAATGGTGAAAATGGTCTAAATACTGTATAACATGCGCTTAAATGGATGTTGATATTTTGGCATCCCTGTTGGTGAATTGGCAGACGTGCTTTCTGCGGTCAGATGGCCAGATAATGTCAGATCTAAAGTGTAAACCTCAGATGCGGTGAGTAAAATTGATTGAAAGAAAGAAAAATGTACAAAACAACTTAAGGACATAGAGTAAAAGAATTGGTGTCTACATTCTAGGGCTGCAACAATGAATCAGTTAAATCAATCCAAATCGATTCTTAAAAGGGTTGACAACGAATTCGGCAGTCGATTCGTTGGGTCTTGAGCACATTAGTATTGAGGCATGTCAGCATGCTGTGTAGTGTAACAGAGGAAAACACAGAGCAGCATGGCTGGGGCCAGATTTTAAAGCTAGGTTTACATTATGTTTGCAGTGGCCACAGCAGCCCCATTTGGCTGAAACAGAATACACCATTTATGTAACAAAACTTTAATATGGAGAAAAAAAAATTGCCAAAATCCGACAGCCCACTACATTTCAAGCAAAGGCCGTGGCCACCGCAAACATAATGTAAACCTAGCTTAAGATAGCCTACGTGTCATGATTACTTTAGCCCACTAGCTAGTTAGAAAGTATCTTCATAATTATGTTTTCATGCACTTCTGTTTATTGAGCCACCATACTAACATTATCTTTCATTGACTGGAACTAATACATACAATGCTAGTTTGATAGCTTATAACCAGAGCTGGTTGAAGACTATAGCTTGCTAGTCTCTAGCCATAACAAGTCTAGGTAGCGGGCTAGTGCTCGCTAACTATACCCGAAGCCATTGCGGGGATGTAATCACTAGTGACTGGTCTGCAGCTTATATTGTTCTGTATTGTTAAATACCTATCTTTGAGAATTGAGTCTTTTGTGTTTATCCAGTGAATTGATTACGGGTAGTTATTAAAATAATCTACAGATTGATAGATTGTTAAAATTATCATTACTTGCATTCCTACTACATTCTATGCCACCAAGTAAAACTATAGTTATAGATGGGTAATACACTTACTATAGATACGTAGGTCTTATCTATAGTTGTTTTTCAGACTATAAATAACTGAGCTGAAACATGTTCTAATACTTTCTGCATTTTTCCTTTTGAGCATTATGTGATTTCTGTAACTGCTTCAGCTCAGGACCTTCACAAAATGATGGAATTAACTCAAAGTAGTTTACAATTTAGCTGAATCAAAGACCACTCCTGCTTTATTTTTAAAAGACTAACAGTAGGTTCTCACCGAACAACGGCAATAATAAATGGTCCCTGAAGATTCTGATCTTCACTGTCAACTATGAATGTCTAACTGATCATCATGTACCTTTGTCATTGAACCAGAAAATGTAGCCTGATCCCTGAGGATATCACCATGGATACTATCAAACACACTCTGCTTTTTCATCTGCTCAAATCCATTCTCTGTTGAGCTATAAAGAGCATCAACATGTCACCATGTAGATAAGGAAGCATGAAGTTCTGGTTCTTTACTTTTCCAGTTTGAGTTCTGGATAAAGGATGTGCCAAGCTAAAGTTAAGTTACATCAGAGTGTTAAAACACAGTACGACTGTTGTCATTAACCCTCCAGAAAGCTTCATTTGACAGTAACTCCACCCCAAGCACTCAGTGTTTTTAATATTCAGCATGTGATAGTGGAAATAATAACGAATAGCTGTACTTAAATGGAGTCATTCACTGGCTCGGATATTCCCTGTTTTCCTATTAGTCTCAGCAGCTCCAAGGCATCCCTGTTAAACAAGACCTTCTCTGACTGTTTTACTCATTAACTATTAGTCATTTTCATGTGATGTGTTTATGTTTAGACAGCCACACCACTGGCTGTTTTTTTTTTCTAACGAAGTCTGCAACTTGTTTATCTCAGAATGTTTAGCGGACAGAAAAGAGGTCTGTGTGATGTTGACATTTGGGTTTGCATCGCAGGTTTTGTGGAAATCTGACCATCCTGGTGGTTTCCAAATGTTGTTTCAATCTTATTAAAATAGCTTTCAATCTTATTTTTGTACTCTGCCTCGTTTCTGGGAAATCATAGACAAATAATCTTGTCAAGCTTATCTTTCATTGGGAAAGTAATCTCATTTTAAGAGATGTCTAAACATATCTAATTTTATCTTGATAAGATATTTAAGCTGATATTGGTCTAGATTTACCCAGTAGCAGCAGAACAAGATGTTGCAGTTTTCCTTATTTTAGACAGACTGACTGAACTTGTCATTTCACCAATATTAAGTTACTGCTGGGTTTTGTTTGTTGTAATAAGCACATCTGGCTGATGTGTCTGCATTTGCTCCAATTTAAACAGCTGTAGTGGTGGTGTTTGCAGACTTGTAGTTTTAAGAAATCTTGTCAAGTGAATTTTGCTTACTGCAATGTTTTTTTTCTTTTTTGTGTTTTATTATTTTGTTTTGTTTCTAGTCCAAAGGCCCGAAGGGTCCAATGGACTATTGGTATCAGTTGTCGTCCACCCGGCGTCCATCCATAAACAATTTTTTAAGAATTTTCTTCTCTGAAACTGTCAGACAGAATGACTTGATATTTGTTGTGGACTGGACCATCTCTGGGGTAAGGTCTGGCAAGTTTGTTCAAATAATTGAGAAATATAAATTTTAGATTTTTTATCAATTTGTAAAATTTTTAAAGCCCCCTTAGGTTTATAATGGGACACATTTCAAAGTGCTATAACTTGGAAGTAGTAGAAGATATTGATGTAATTACTATTGGCAATAGATAGGAAGTCACATATGGGCTTTCATTTGGTGCCATGACCTTTGACCTTGAGTGACCTTGAAAGGTCAAAGGAATGCCAGTTAACATCTTTAAATATGCCATTGGACTGCAGGAACCATGGTCCTATTTTTTTTTTTTCTCTGTACAAGGCAGTTTGGCTTTATTTAACAATATATGGCTTCCTTGTACTAAGGCTTTTTTTTTTATATATACCAGTATTTTTTTTTCTGCAGTGAAGCAGTATAAACACCCTGCATTACAGTTTTTCTGCTGTGCAAAATAGCATTGTTATTGTCTCATTAAACCTCAAAAGCTGCAAATGATGACCTGTTTTTCTGCATTTTATCTGTTGATGCTACTGGTTGTATTTATTTACAGATTTATTTCTAAGTTCAACTCAGTGTTACCATTCTAGTTTGGAAGTGAGCCAAAGTTTGTCAAAGTTAAATGAGGAACTGAAATCAGGTTTAAAAAAAATCTAAACAAAATACCAGAATAGTAAATAGAAAATACACACCTTCCTTCTACAACTCTCTCTTCTCAGTCCAAATCCAAAGACTAATATAAATACATGTCTCAAAATACCTTTGACTAGTTAAAATCTTTATCAAATTTCCTACTGTCTGAAAACAAAGGGAAGGAGTAGAAGCCTAAGTCCACTCAACCACTTGAATTACAGTACGCTGAAAGGTAATTATGTGTTTTTTGTCCATTGATGCTTAAAAACTGTCATGCCCTGCGGCTTTGAGGAAACTGAAAAACAGGTCTACCCTTGGCCCCTTTTAAAACAAAGTCAAATCTGTATTTGTCAGTATATTGTACTTGGGGAAATGCAGCACATACTGAAACTGAGCTTGTGCTTTTAACCCCTCAGTAACTGAACAGGCAGGAATGCAGCCATGTCAGGCACAGGAGCAACAGGGTGGTCAAGGGTGCTTCAGCCAGTGATTTGTCTGCCGGTCTGGGGAATCAACCCGGCCACAAGCTTCTTCTCCATCTCTCTGGTCCACAGAGGAAAAGATTTGAACTGGCCAAGAGTTGAACCTAGAATCTTCTGATCTGTAGTCAGGTGTGTTATCCATTGCACCACTGGCCCTTATGGAATTTCAGCAAATCCACCTCAGAATTTAAGGTTTATCTCTGGTCCGTGCCCAACCCTTCTACCAGGTTTCATGATATTTATTGCATTAGTATCTGTTCAGTCCTGTTGACAGGCAGACATACAGGGAATGGTTAGCCAATCTCCACAGTGTAAAGACCTTGGTGGATACACTTCGTGGTCTCTGCCTGAAAGTCTACATGATAGTCTACGTTGAAATTGAGGAAACAAGGATAATGAGACACACTTAACCAGAATTTAATTTAGTTTAATTTGAGCAGTTAAGGGGGAAGGCTGATCAGAGCGTAAATTACACAAAAATATGCAGAACAAACAACCAAATGTTGTTTTACCTGTCTCAACAAGCACATGGAGCATGTGCCCCCATTAACCAAATCTGTGACTACAGACATATTTGTGGTGTCCTCTACTCCTCCTGTGCTCCAGACACTCATTGCAAGAGAGAAAACCTTTCTTCATTGTCCCTGATTAGTAGCTCGTCTCCCTGCATCAGGCACAACCGTTGACAAAACCAAGCAGAACAACAACAAAACATTTTGGACACGGTGTAATTAATTTTCCATTGTAGCCATACAGTGGGAGGGGGAGCATACTCAGCTGTAGTGGCAGGGTCATGCTCCATATCGGGGCTGACGTCCCCTCGACCACGATGTGTCGTCATTGTTAGGGGATTGGCCGGCTCACCGCAAGATTAATGTCATCATCTGCAAGTGACGACAAAGTGGGGAGATTCCAAAAATCACAACATATCAGGAAAGACAGTAACAAACCATTCCATACTGAAGAGACTGCAATGGTGTTAGCAAAAAGAAAATACCCAACAGTCTGGACTTTAATACTCAAAGCATGCTGTCAGCCTTCAGAGACAGTGTGTTTACAGAAAGACAGCATTGTGATAGTTAGCAGAAGTTGAGTATGACAGAATAGAAGGGGGATTTATACTAAAATATGGTTGAAATATAGGTTTCCTAGTGATAGGAAAATTAACTAAGATGCAGCATTAGGTAACCAGTGACAAATATTTTTTTTATTTGTCTGCAACAGCTCTACATAGGCCTGTGGATGAAAAAAAAATCTTTATATATAATTGGTTCTTCAGTTACCCACATAGTGGGCCTTTGTGGCTGACCAACAACTAATTATATCTCCAAACGGAGTTTCAGGGATTTTATGTTTTTGGTCCAGCTGCCGGCCCTGTCGGCTCCACCAGCTTCACCACTGCCAGATATCCTAAATGCTAACGCGATAACTTGAAAAATATTTGGTTTAGAAATTCCATATTTTCCATATCAATGAATATCATGCAGAGGAAGAACTGATTCGATTTTGGATGATTTACCATTTGTAGGTTGCCCACAAGGGGGCGCTCAAAAGTTTAAAATCACTAAACACTATTTTGTTCATATCTCTGGAACTATTTGTCTAACTGACTTCAAATCAAGTGCAAATGAACAGTCATAATGTGGGGATGCCTCACGTCATGACATCATTAAGGATTGGGGGCATTTGGGAATATACACCTAGCCGTTGCTTCTGATGGTGTAAGCCTAGTTTAATTAGTTTAATTTTTTTAGAAAAACAATCAGTTAAAGAAAATGTCCTTTCCTAGTGCTACAAAATTACAGTCACTACTTTCTGAATTTGTAAATGCTAAAATCACTTGGTTAGACTTTACTTTAAGGTTCAAGTATTGCCAATTAACTAGATGAATGAGACCAGAATGAATCATGGGGAAGAAATATTCAAAATTTCAGTGTAAGACAGTGGGATCCCGAGTTTTCCAGCCATTCCTAGTGGCCACTAGTGGTATTGCAACTTTCAGACATGTTTTTGGTCCGACCGCCACCGGCGGATATCCTTTGTGTTAACGCGATAACTTGAAAGATATTCGGTTTAGAAATTCCATATTTTCCATATGAATGAATATCATGGAGAGAAAGAACTGATTCGATTTTGGACAATTTAGCATTTCTAGATTGGCCACAAGGGGCCACTCAAGTTTAAAATCACTAAACATTCTTTTGTTCATATCTCTGGAACTATTTGTTTGATTGACTTCAAATCAAGTGCAAATGAAAGGTCATGACGTGGGGATGCCTCACATCATGACATTATAGCTGTCTGGTTAAGTATCGGGGTGTTCAGGGATATACCCTTAGCTATCGCTTCTGACGGTGTAAGCCTAGTTACTCACTGGAGACGCCTTTGTTTCTACCTTGTAGAATGCATAAAATTTTGGCTGAAGCCTTATCACAGCAGCCTGGGTTTGATTCTGATCTTAATACATTGTCATTCCCAGTGTCTCTCTTCAATGTCTTGTCTTTCTCAACTGTATCTATCAAATAAATGCATAAAAGCCCAAAAATAAAATTGTAGATAGAGGTACTCTGTCACTGGCTTCTTCATTTTCTTCGTCTCAGAGCGGAGGTCCTCACCCCTTATTCATAACTAATTCATTAGTAGCTAATAATGGTTAATAGGTGCCAAACTATCTATAAATTAGCTATAAGCAACATAATGACTAATTAGAAAGAGCCAATATTCTACTAATATGAACACTAATAAGCAGCTGATTATGACTTACTATAAACCAGTCATGGTGATATTCGGCTACTACATAACTCTGACTACTGCTGCTTAATTGGATATTTTTCCCACATACAAGCAGCATTTGATCTGTGTGTGTGTGTGTGTGTGTGTGTGTGTGTGTGCGTGCGCGTGCGTGTGCGTGTGTGTGATTATAAGTGCCACGTGTGTCTGTCCATTCACAGTCGCTGTGTAACATCTAAGAAAGTCAGGGACCAGTTTTTCGCTTCCCGCTGACAGTAACAAACCTCCTTTCTCTCATTTGTACCTCTGTCTCTGTCTTCCTTACTCCATCCTTGTGTTTTGGTTGTTTTTTTTTTTTTCATCCCTACAGCTTCTTTAACAAAGATGTAGGAGCTTGGCTAACTAAAAGGAGAAAAGATCATCAGTATAAAAGCACAGGAGTTCTACAGTGCCTCCACACACACGGCTGTGTCCAGCTGTTTATCCTCTCCGATGGCTCATTAGAGCAAATTATATTGGCACAGCAAAGCCAGGCTGCCTGTCTGCTTTCCTTCTGCAAAAAAAAAAAAACACTCATTACTTTTATTCCTGGAAGTAGCACAGCAGTTTGACCCCAGCTACACTTTGTGGCTTTGCAGATGATGCTCTGAGGGAGAGAAAAGGCTGGGTGTATTTGTGTAATTATTCAGTATCAGGGCAGCTGATGAGGTGTTCTACATCCACTGGCACTTTTTTAATGAGACGATAATGCTTAGAGCTGTATGTAGCCAACCAAGATTTGCACCGTGTAGAGGTGTGTGTTTATTTCCAGATCAGAAATACACCCAAAGACTTCTGTAAGGTTGGAAAACTGCATTTAAACATCAAATCATCACCTTTTCCAGGGGGTGCCTCTCTGTTTTTCCATGTATAATAGTAATGTCTCATTGCTGGAAGCATCTCCTATATGTTCTATCTATTTGATCAATGTGACACAACAAAGTAAATTTGAGAAATGGCCTGTTGTGTTGCCCCAGAAAAGGCGCTATCATTATGAAATATCATTTGCTTTTCATTTTGTCACTCTCGTTCTGTTTCAATCTCATTTCCAGCTGCAGTCATTTGTTATATCACAAATGATACACAGAAATTGAGTTGAATAGCAGGACGAGAAACACGCCGTTTTCCCCACAAATCAAACGCGTTCCCCATCAACACTGATCCGCATTACCTGACCTGATTTCTCATAAACATTGAGCCGCACACAGACACTACTGCACTGTTCAAAGTGTACCAAAAGGGATCTAAGGGGAAAAAAATGTCAAAAATTTGGTTTTTCCAGTCATTTCAGCTTCATACAATTCTACCAGATTCACGAGTTTGTGAAAATATGCAACTTGAAGATTTTTTATTAAGGAATTTTTACATTTTTAAATGTTTAAAACCAGTGTGTTTGACTTCAGTGATGTATTCCCTCATATTTTCACTCTCCATTTACTTTACCTTATTTTAAAACTGAGCATTAAATCCTTACATTGTCGTATATTATATTTGGGTGCTTCCATGAAACTGGTCCTAAAAACAGGACATGGGGCTAAAAATTCAAACCAGATGTGACTAATGTTATGAATCAAGTTTGGAAACACTTTGGGTCTATTTTAAAAAATAAATATTTACTGAGATAAAGAGAAACTATTTTTCAGATAAAACACATTTTTATATTATTTTTATACAAAAATCCACATGTAACATGGTCAAAAGGACACAAAAATTACGCGCTACTGTTTTTTGGAATATCTTTTTATTCTCTCACAGGTACATTTTGGGAATTAAACCAATTATGCAAGACAGAGTGTTTCACAAAAATGACCACTGTTGCAAAGTCACTCCCGATTTATATGTGTTTAAAGGTCAGGTTCTGCATGTAACACGAGTGGACACGATGGGTTACACACAAAACCTGGAATGAAACTGAGATTCATGAAAAACCTTCATGTCTGGATTAGAAAAACCACTAGGATCAGTGTCTTTATTTATAACGGTATATAAGACCATTTCAAGCCATGTTTTCAGATCAAATGCACTGACACCTAGGTAGTTTTTCCAGTCCCAATTTTGGTCTTATTTTTGGCTGCAATATTTTATTAAAAATTCATAAATTTTGGGATGGCTCAGAGCAAGATTATAAATTTTTTTGCATTTATCTGAGGTCATTATTAGGTACATTCTGGGGGGAAATATGTCTAAGTTTCTTTTTTATTATTGGGTCTAAGAAGCTGGAAAAGTACCAGATACTGAAATGAACCCAGTTTCATAGAAGCACCCATTTATAGTATAAATACAAAAAGAGTAACAAAGCCACTGGTGTGTGAAGCAACACATGTAATTTACTGCTGAGCTGAAGCCGGTAACACATCAAAGATCACCATGTGAGTGGGAAGATGTGCACAGTGCATGTTGTGTTTGTTTATCATAAGTTTCATTTATTTTTTGGGCCTACGGAAGAAACTGAAGCTGCACCAATGTGAGACTGTAGCCATTTTGAAGATGACAAAAGAAATGAGGAAAAAAGTTGACAAGGCGACATGTAAACAGTGCATTAAAAAAGCATGTTGCAGTATGCAGTTGGAAAACCACTTCTAGACTAGAGATTTATTACTACTACATGTAGACTGGTGCTCAGTGTTGGGCTTTGGTAGTCTCATTTCTTCTCTCTTCTCTCACTAATAGCAAAATCTGGTTTACCATTTTGGTCCAATGTTTGGCTTCATATCAAATCACTCACAAATGTCTACTAGCCCAACTCTACCACCAATAATATGTAAAGTCGTTCAAATGAGCTCAACTTGAAACATTTGCAGCAGTAAAATTCCACATATGCAGCAGTGACATGAATTCAGAAACATTTTATATAAAACACTAAAATGGACCATTTCACTGCACAAGGACAACTTTTAATTTTCATTCTTTTAGCAAATTTTCTGGTGATATTTATAGCTGAAAGGCTTCCATTGCAGGACATTTACTTGAAGTTCAGTATTTAGTGTAGTATTAATACTTGTCTGTGGGGGTGAAATTAGTGTCCAGCCTGACTTCTCAGATCCCATCAGACTTCAAACTCACCTCACACTCCAATGCAAAGGTCATCAATCACATACTGTCGTTGATCTTTGTAGGTGAACTTTTCATCCCATGTTTGCGAAGCTTTGAGTCTCGGCAGACAGTCATATCCTTTGCCAGTTTTTAATTAAGCTGTATGAGATATTTGTCTATGATCTCTGCCTGTACACCATTGCTGCCCTGTCTAATATGAATTTCCACACTACCTTATGTACACCAGCTTTGGTGGAATTAACTTTAGAGGACTGCCACGTAAGACAGTCTTTTCATATGGCACTGCAGATTATCTGCAGTAAAAGGGGTGAGGAAGCTGGATTATGTTCCATTATGATTCTGCTCAATGAATAATACAATGGGGCCCCAGGGACCAAATGGAGATTGGGCTCATCTTTTCATGTCCGTCTTCTATTTGCCCATTTGTGCTCTGGCTGCCAGAGTGTGTCTCCTGTCTGGTCAGTGATTCAGCCACACACAGAGGCTGAATAAGGCCAGACGTCCCCATGGTAGCGCTGCTCCATACATCTGTAAACCTGAAGCGTTCGTCCAGGGCCGCCTTGGCATTTGACAAGTGATTCTTCCATCCCCAGACATGACGAATGTCACCTTTCTCTTCTGCCGGCTAAAATGGAGCCGCTGCTTTTCTGTTACACGATGACCTTTTGCGGGACATCAAAAGAGAATCTATTTCTTTCACAGTTTGGAGCACTTTACAAACTGTCTTGGAGCAGAGTAGTAATGTAACTTTTGATAAAGAAAACTTTGGTTGCATAAGCTACGAATTTGCATGAGATAAGTAACTAACAGATGAATCAAATCTGATACAATCACAACAAAGACAGGCTGGTGGTTTTTTTTTCTTTGTCTCCTTTTGTTATCTAAGTCCAACTCCATCAACATGAAAGGCTCGGGGACTGCTGATCCAACATTTAATTTGGAGGAGATTATGCTTTTTGCAGTCACGCTCGGCAATGTCAGAAAATGATACAGGGGTTGTCAGCAAGCAAAGAAGGAAACTATGAATATCATTGAAGCTTTGTCTTACTTTGCACTTTCTTTAAAGCCTGGATTCAATTGGCAAATGTAGCTTGAGATAAAACAAGGTCTCAAACATCAGGCTGTTTCTGTCATCCTTCTGTGACCAAAGTTTCTAAAACATGTAATTCATCACTCTTTTCTTACATTTTGTGTTTCCATCTCTAGATTTTGCCAACATCTGCAGCTCTGTGTTGTTACAAATCCAGCAGGACATTGAAGGGCACTGATGTTTTCAGAATGTTTTATTTATGTTCAGTCATCATCTGTTGTTGGAACACAAATTTCCTTTCCTTTGCAGTCATTTTTCCATAAAACATCCTTCAGTCAGGAAAAAAACTCTTTGGCAAATACAATAAGCGCTACAAGACAAATAAATTACATGAAATGAGTTCTTACAATAAAAACACAAAGACATTTATGGAAACGTTTATAGCCTTTCTTGTCCGTGTGAAAACAAGAAAACTGAAGCGTAACCGTATCTTTACACTCAAATATTTCTTCAAGGTAAATCAGTAATGGTCACAAAACTAATTGATCACAGAATACCTCATTCGGCTTCCACCTTGGTGTTAAATTCCCACATGATAAATTTTTGCAGCTCTGTGAAACCTTCTACCTGAATGTACTGCTGCTAAATTCCCTTATTCCATTGGAAGGGCATCAAATTAACAGATGTGTTGAAGTTGGAAAAGGAACTAACAAAATAAAGGCCTTGGAGGATGTTCATTAACCTTGAGACCTTGAAAAGTCCCTTATATGTGGATACTATTCTGTCTTTAACCTCTCCACTCCCACGGGGTCACTGGCAATCCGGTCGCCATTTTGTATGAAATACATTAAAGTTTCTACAGTAGCACTTATACAGGTATGCTATACCTTGTTACCAAAACATAGTGAAAGAATCACCTGGATAGTGATCAAACCTAATGGGACTTCCTACTGTTTGGTGGACATGAGGTCACATTATTGGTCCATTCCATGATTAATTATATTCCTGTTCAAGAATGGGTTATAAAACAAAGGGAAAAACTGTTTCTGCTAAATTTAACCTGATTTAGTTCAGGCTGTATTTTAGCCACTTTCTAAAAAAGGCTATTTTTCTTGGTATGATAAATAGCCCAAAATTAACACTAATAAGGAGAGAAGACACGTTAACAGCCACGCCACTGTTCCTACAGACTGCCAGATGTAAGAATGAAAATAATATTTGGTTACAGACATTTAGACTAATTTATTAATAGGTTGCATCAGCACAAACACTCCTCTGCTGTTTAAACCTGTCAGTATATACTGAAGAGGTGCTCCAGATATCCATTTGGTTAGTTGTTTGGAAGGATTTTACTGAATTGGTTAGATTCCTTCATTAACACATCCAATTTTAGTGCAGGAAGTTTCCCCTTGGTATAACTTTTTGTGCCTTAAAGGGGTGATATTTTGCTTTTTAAATTGGAATTATGCATTTTTAAACATTTCCCTGTGGTCTACATAAACTGTAAATGCTATGCTTGCTGCTGCATTCTTCATTAATTTAACTCCGCAGGTCCATCTTCAACCCTATTTGTGAGTAATGACACCAGAAAGGTCATTTTGAGCGCTGGCCCTTTAAATGCAAATAAGCCACTTCACGCCCCACCCCCTCCAGGTTGTTGACCATGCTGCTCTGTCCCGTTGAACTAACAACTGAACATTTTAGGTAATCTTTTCAAAGTTTGGACATATTTTCAGTTTGGACTACAACCGCTGCTGCTGCCAAACAACTATGTCGTACTCAGAGAAATGTTCGTCGGAAGTCTTGACCTTATATGTGCAAATGTTGTGACATAACTAGTTATAGACGTAACGATTAAGCAGTTATCAAAATAGGTAGTAGAAATTCACTTGATTTTTGCCCAAATTAACATAAAGATAGCTTTACAGCACCTGGAGGGTTCAAATTCAAACTTTTTGAATTGTTAGGGTCCAAATACACAAATAAATGAACCAAAGACTAATAAAAGTGGGTTTAGTAAAATATGACCCCTTTAAAGGGTACCTGTAGTGAATTTTCATTGCTGCAATGGACTGGTCACTGACCCCGTGCAGCAGACACCAATCTAAGATGACACATTATTGGCCAGAGCTGGTTCATGTCCCTAGGACAATGGCAGAGTGTAAAGCTTATGGCTGCACAAACAAGCGCCAACACATACTTTCCACTCAATCTTGCTTACTGACTGCTGCTTATTTACTTGCACTCCATCACCTGGAATCAATGATGGTATGTAATTTACGGCAGCTCCCCATAGGTTCTGCCCACACGCGTAATTCACATAATAAAAAGGTCCAGTGTGGTGCATTTATGGTGATTTTTTACTGAATTTGCGCCACTCTTCTAAGTAAAACACAAAAAAGAGTTAGTGTCGTAAGCAGGACCTGTACAGGTACACTTTAATGATATATTATCTTATGTTCCCTTAATATAAGGCAAGGGATGTTTCGATACGCGTATCTGTCTGTCCATCTTTCATCATTTTGCTTCCATAGCTGAACCAGAAAACCATTCAATATTTGGCACTAAACATGCTGGAATTCTCAGTTATGAATTGTAATGGGACTTCTTTGTTCATTGTCCACTGTGCCGGTCGTCATCATTTCTTGCTGGAGCAAAACTAGATGACGATTGGATAGTTTTCTAGTAAAATACTGGAGAAACTCATCTTCTGTCAATGTTCAATGTCAAAGAACATAAGCTAGTATTGGTAATAGTATAACTTTTCCATTTTGTGGTGTCTGGGGGACATGCCATCCTCTAATGTGAATATAAATATGTATATTACAAGTAACAAACAGCATCCCTATTGTTAGTAGACTCACCCTCATCAGGTCTAATTTGTGACTCCATAATTTGCTCTGCTTTTTGGTAGATTGCATTGGTCATTACTGAAATTGATTGGCTACATTTGCACCCATAAATCTCCACATTGTCGGTGGATCAGCTGCAGAACTGGACACTGCATTCAACGCTTTAGTAAATCTAAGTAAATCTCTCTCTTAGGATCTGAAAATTCCTTGTGGTTATTTTTGGAGGAACACAGTGTTTTAAAAGTGGAGCTGATTTAGTCTGTGCTTGTATGAAGTTAAACTTCTGACAAATGAGTTACAGTTTTTGAAAGAATAGATCGCAGTGAAATAACAAATGGGATCATATCCAGAATTCCATAATGGCATTTATTATTGTCTCATACACTTTGGCAGAAAGATACAGATATTGAAAATCCAATTACAGTTTAGGTGTTTTTGTCTGTTTTTGTCATATATAATAAAGTAAATCACTTACATATGTTTTTAAAAGACTGATGTTTAGCCTTTTTAAATGGAATTATGCATTTAAAAACATTTCCCTGTGGTCTCCATAAACTGTAAATGCTCTGCTTGGGTCTGAATTCTTCATTAATTCAGCTCCACAGGTCCATCTTCAACTCTATTTCTGTATTATCTTGGTAAGATTTCTTGAAATAAGATTTTCAAGATCTATTATCTAAAAATAAGTTCCTATATCCCACTGAAAAGTTACTCTTTGGGTGATTATGTCTTATTTTAAGTGTGATAAGATATTTTAACAAGAAATGAGAAATATACACTTGGTAAGATTTAGATTTTTGCAGTGCGCACACACACACACACACACACACACACACACACACACACACACACACACACACACACACACAGACAGCTCAGGAAACATCTCTTGTTATTGTTGAGCAACAGCAGAATCAGCTGCTGTCAGTCACTAGGCTACCGTGGCTAATGCTATTAGCTAATGTTATCAACTAACCGCATTAGGCAACTCAAACAGAAAAAATGTTTCCTAGTCAGGGCACCCCCACCCTGATGCTGTATATTATATTATGTGATGATGACACATGGTTTGGCTCGAAACAGTCAGCGCAACATGATCTTTGTGTTACAACAAGTGTTTATTTCACCCTAACTGTGCAGCTGTAGCAGAGCAATGAGACAAGATGCTCCCAAATAGATAGGCACAAGGTTCTAAAGTGCCAAAGAGCGATTGAAAATTATTCGTCAATAAAAACAATGAAGAACAGACGCCTGAAACAAGCTAAAAATGAGTTCTGTGTGATCATAGCCTTAGACCATAATTTTCTTTGCTCCATCCTATTTCCACCTGCTGCCGCTAAGACCCAATTTCACAGAAATCATTAAAGTTAAATCTTATCTAATAACCCGTCGTCATTTTCTTCTCTCTTCTTTTTCTTTTGCAGGGAGCTTCTAGGTCCAGACTTCACAGAGACCTACTACACAGACGATGGGCAGCCGGTGACTGTGACCAATCACAATTTCACTGTAAGTACTCTGTATAGTAATAGGCTGAGGGGAATCTGTGGAGACGTATTTTTTTCTTTCAATGCCAGTTCCTGATTTTTTATTTAATTTTTTTTTTTAGAGCTTCTCCTGTCTGTGGTATTTTCTATTAGACATTGACATTTTAAACCTTGCAATTCGATATTCAAAATAAAATTTAACAAGAGGATTGAAAAGAATAGGCTGTTAACAACCATGTGATTCTGATTCTGGTGATGAAAATGTAAACAGCAGAATGACTGAGATACAGGAAAGTGTGGACTTTGTTAGTTTAGATGAGTTTACAGAGACAAGCACTAACATGAAATCACAAAATATGTTAATTGTGATCCTTGTGTTATGAAGAGGAGCTGTTTTTCGGCTGAACTGAAAATTTTTCCTGCTAACAAGCCAATATAAACATTACTATTTCTACTACTACTACGACTACTACTGTGAGACAGCTGTGTATCAACATAGCAGCAAACATTCAACACCCCGGTGCATGCATGTTAATGTCATGGATGTAATAACATTATAACATTACTGGATTAAGTCTCAGAGGATCAGTGTGGCTAATTAACAGAGCTACTACTTCATATGGATCAAAACCCCCAGAACACAATCAAATGCTAAGTTCTGTCTCCATGGGGTGAAAAGTCAGAGGAGGAATGACATTGCCACAGTTTCCACAGGTTTTTTTTTTTTTTTTTTTAGTCATTTAACTAAAAACAAAGAGAACATTGTGCATCTGTGAATCTGCTTACCTGGACAATCAAGACATAGTTACGAGTAAGATCATGCCTCTTTTTTTGAGCTAAACATAGTTGAATTGAGTGAATTTGTTCTTACAGCAATGTTTATGTAATGTAACAATGTACTGAAATATATGTTAAAAAAAAAAAAAAACACATCATGAGAAGTTCAGAGTAAATGATTATTACGGGTTAAACTGAGTTAAACTTAGAATGGCATGTCTTTAGTTAACGAGTTTGGTTATAATTGAACTCCTCTGACAGTAATTGCTTATACTGATCACTTTCAGCAGTATCTACTGTATTTTTGTCTTTTGTGCAACTGTTGACCTGACTTCACTGGTAGTGGTGTTGCATTTAACTGTTTCTTCAAATGTTTGATTATAAATGTGCAGCTGAAATGCACAAAATACAGTTGAAACTAAGGCTCAAGCTATTTTACAATGTTCAGTTTCTTGCGTTTTCCACCTCATTAGCAACAACTGTTGTTACTTGATAAAAGCTCCCTGTTGTTTCTTAAACTGACTGACTAGACCAACACTAAATGGCTCAAACCAGAGGCATTTTGACAGTATTTTCTTTTTTGTACTTTGTTTATAGAACTTTTCAACATTTATAGAGATTTTCAACATTTAACAAATATAACACTTATGATTTCAAGTAGTGTATTCATAACACAAAGATTGACATTGGATATAGTAAACAAACAACCCCCCCCATTGTGCATTAAGTGCTATGACACATCACCTACAAACATCCTATTGCATACATAATACGCAAATGAATTCCATTCATATAAATAACTGTGCTTCATCCAGGATTAACATGTAAAATATGTTTTGTCTTATTAATAAAATGCAATATTATTTTGTTTTGTTGTATCTGGCTTTTGTTGAAATGACAGTGTTTTCATTTCCATGTATAGTGTACATTTCTGCTGAACATAGAACATTTTTCAGTTAAATTATAACCTCAATTGAGGTCATTGAATTTTTTCCCCCTTCCATAATTACATAATATCATAGTGCGCACAAAATAATGTTGGTTATTAGTGGTGACAGACTCGATTTGTGATATTTAATGACATTTAGTGCCACTGCAGATTGCATCCAGCTAAAAACCTCTAAAAACAGCCACTACAAAATGTCACTGGAAAACACTCAATTCCCTTATTGCAGCCAGTGGTTTTTTCTGTTCTGGGCTTTTTGGTTAAGGGCGATAATAACTCTGGTCCAAACTCAAGCATAACAGTTGACAGCAATACACCGTAACACCTGATATAAAATGGAAAAAATGAGCAGAAGTAATTTCCGAGCTACTTTGGAGATATTGTGGCACAGTTCGGTGGCCTCCTTTTGTAGATATACGCGGCTCATTATATGGTAATAAAAACACAATTCTCATTTTTGTGTGATTATATTACATTTCTTCAGTTGAACCTTTAAAGTTGTTAGCTGCCTCCTATTTGTGGTGAGCAGAGATAAGTTATGGTAGTGCATGAAAAAAATCACTGCTCCTGACTGCCAACAGTGTGTGTCTACGTAAACTGCAAAGGCCGTACATATTCAGTTCAGTTCAGTTCAAATATACAACAAAACAGACAAAATAATCCTACCTTAGTGCCTAGAAATAAAACAGATTTCAAGAAAACAGGAAAACTTATAACAACATAAAATGACTTTATTTGCATATTCGTAAAGGAGTGGGAAGAAGTGTACATTTACTTAATCCCACCTCCTTTGCCACACAACAGTCAATCATTTAGGATCTCATCAGCATAAGGCTGTACGAAAAAGCAATTCTCTTGGATCTTTTTGTAAGTTGTTAATTACAGTTATCATTTTCCCAAAAATACACGCACATACATACCTACACACCTACTCAGACATACCAAAAAATAAATAAATGCATATATACATCCTTGAAGGCAACGCAAAATGAATAAACAACAAAGTAAATAATTAGATGAAGTGAACAGAAATAAATAACAAAACTGACAAAAAAAAACAAAAAAACATGGTAAACACCCGGTAGTACTCAGACACCTTCTACAATTTTATATCATGTATAAACCATCTCTTACTGACAGATTTACAGATGGAACAACACTGAACATGTTAATTCTACAAAATGAGCCGAAGTGCAGAAACACCAGCATATTGAAGGAATGGATAAACTCCAGCACACTCCAGATTGAAAATCTCTTCCACACAACAGCAACATTTCTGCCTTAATCATATTTTTTAGGCCCACATGGGACGTTTCATGCTGTAGAAGCACAAGCCTGCTGCCATGATTCATGCATACATTATGTTGCACTTTATTAACGCTGTCAGCTGTGTGTCAGACAGGCTGTGTGTGGGCAGGTTAAAAGTGTATGAAAAGAAACAGCGACTGTGTGAAAGACTAAGAGCTGCTACTAAATCCCTTAAATACACTGTAGAGTACCAAGTCTAATGTCTAGAGGAAAACATACTTAAACCAGACATGGCCATGAAACACTGCTTTACACTATCTGCTTACCCTTTAATATTGAGCATCACATAAATGGACATTTTTAGACTCGTAACACATAGACAGACAACACGAATACCATATAGAAATATAAAAAAAGCACAACAGTAACAGAAACAGTATAGGTTACATTATAATTCTAAAACACTACTGACAACTGAAGTAAAAGTATGTACGTAGGAATAAAGTACAGCGTGTTTAAAAGTCAGATCCTTCCCTATAACTGTCAGATAAGTTCAGTATAACAATTCATCCCAAGTTGCAGAGCTGAAACTACATTCTGAGCAGCTCCAACCATCCATCAACTTTCATGCGTACTAAAATAGGCTAATATTGATGGATCAAATGCTAAAAGAATTAGCATATTTCACCGTGAACCTCTTTATTCTTTCATCAACGGTATTTAGCAAAGTCATCCAACTCTTCGTGCAGCTCTCATTGAAGTTCCTTGATCTCAATCTTTAAAGAGTGACGTTATCAGGACGCCTTGTATCTCAAGAGTTTTTGATGATAAGAGGTGTTTGAGCCCCCTGATTGGCCCTTTGATCAACTTAGGCTCTTAAATGCAACATGACAGAAATAAAATCATTTATTTGTCCTCAGTGGATTTTTTGGCTCCATTTCTGTATGTGTATTTAAAACTTAGGTGAAAAAGAGGGAGTTACTTTTGCAACTATACAGCTAATAGTAGTTAATTATACACAGACATTTAACAATTGGAAAATGAATAAAAACCTTTTCTTTTAGGTTTTGTAAATAAACTGTGCATTTGTCATATGCAGACATAATATAAGAACAGTCATACATTTAATTTGACTTCATGAAAACTATAAATAAACTCTAAATGACAATTACAGCTAATCGTAGAAGATAAAGTCCTTTGAGATATTCCACTGGTGGCACTAGTTCTCCACTTTGGTGGCATTAAACCAGAGCAGAAGAAGAAGACGTAGCAATGCCAAACACATTATTGGTGCATGGAATCCCACAGGGCAGCACCGAGGGACGCCTTTTCTTTTTAATTTGTTATTAATTTTCTGAAGACAGATCAGTGTAATCTACATAAATATGCTTTCCTAGAAAACCAGAACATCAAACCTGTAGCTCAGCAGTCTTTACAGCGTCTGCTCACACTTCTGAACATTTTGGCTAAATAACAATAACAAGTGGTGCAAGGCACAACAAACCCCGCCCCTTGCACATATTGTAACTTATTTTGGCATCGATCCAGCTGATGTCAGCGTGTCAATTGCCTCTGTATATGTACCAGGTTTGAAGTAAATTGAAATTAAATTGATGTTTTTATAGACATGTGAAATTTTGTTCATTATAAGTAAATGGGAGAAAAAAAATTTAACTTTGACCTACTTTTCCCAAAATGTAATCAGGTCTATTCTGGCAATCTATAAACTCAAGCTGGTGTGAATTCAGCCAATAGTTTTGCTGCTACAGGCATTTGAAATGTTGCCCATTATAAGTGAATGGGGGGGAAAAAAAGATTTTAAAATTCATAAAAAATTTGAACTTTGACCTACTTTTCCCAAAATGTAATGAGATCTATTCTGGGTCACTGGGTCACTGGCAATCTATAAACCTAATTTGGTATGAATTCAACCAATAATTTTGCTGCTATAGTGTTAACAAACAAATCAACTGAACTAAAAACAATAACCCTTGCCTCCCTTTCGGGGGTGGGCTTGGGGGGAGGGTGATAAGCTTTTGCTGCATCTTTTACAGATATTTTTTTCCTGCTAGAAAAGGGAAACTCGTGTGGTGTTTGTTGAGGTTGATAAACTAAAGGACACATTTATAAATGTTAAAGTAATAACACCACTATTTGGATCCTGTCGGCTCAACTGAACATTTTTAGCCTATTTAAACAATTAAACAGTGTTGTTTTGGGGGTTTATGCTTTATTAATTCTATTCAGAAAAATCTGTATCAGGAACAAGTTTCAGAGAGAATATTGAATTAACATTCATTAAATGGACACAAACAAACAGCAAATGAATAGTAATAATGTTCAGGGTCTGATGGATGTGTCAACTGTCCCCTAATGGCTACAGATAATAAATGCATTTTTCAGTTTTAATGATTGCTCTTTGTTAGCTTACATTATAGTGGAATAACAATATGTAATAACCACTGTCGAAACTCAGCATCAGTGTTGCAACATATGCTTGAATTTGAGATCAGCTCACACGTTGTGGATGTTCTTGTGTGGATTTCTGCTTGTATTGTGATTCACGGAGCCTGACCGTCTCAGCCCACTAACCTTGTCCAAACTGAAAGGAGAAATTGAAGCTTCACTGAGTGGTGTAGGTCATAGCAGGACATTTCTGTTCCTTTCATCAGAATACAAACCTTTGAAGACAGTTCTCTTTCCCACAGAGCACTGAGATCTCAGTTGGCTTTTCTGTGGCTTTTTGCCAAAAACAGTTGATTTGCAAAGTGATATTTCGTGGTCAGTCTAAGCCATTGTAGATCATGCATGCTTTCTCCAATTCTGCAGAAACTGCAGAGATATCCCACTTTTGACATCTGATTTTTTTGTTCTGATTTCTTTGGATGGGCTGCCCCAAAATAATATGTTTAGTAATCCCATTTTCTACATTTTTTTTCACTCAGATTTTCCTCCATTCTCAGTCTTTAAATGGACACACTGATTAAATGGAGACTATCTGAATGGGACAGGTTATGTTTCACAGTTAAATGGCAGAAACCCAGAGTTCACATATCATTAACATTTTTCATATGCAAATATTCCACATATAAGCTGTTTGCATGACAAATGAAAATGAATATTCCACCATATTCCAATATCTGACAGTCTTATTAGTCCTTGTCATTTATCATGTCATTTATTGCGTTTAAGTAAATGTTACTGGAACCCCTTGTACCATTTTGGATGTTTGCACCAAAATGTTTTTTTTTAATTTTTTCCATGGCTGGTTGAAACACAACCCCAGTCGTTCATTCCTTCATTCCGTATTGTGATATTTGCATATGAAACCTGCTGATACTAAAGTCTTTTCATAACGTTCAAAAGTAGGTGTGTGTTTTTCTTTTTAACCAGGAATGTGGGTGTTTCTGTTAACCCTTCATTTTTGTTTGTCCATTGCTAACTGCTAACAATATGCATAATGCACACAACGGATAGTAAAGAGGCAAGAAGATGTGTGTTGCAAAGAGAAAAACAAATAACACTGGCATATCACTCATATCTAAGCAGAAATCGCTATATTCTGAAAAAGGAATTGGAGGCTCACATTATCAGTATTGATAATAGGAAAGAATCTAAGACTAAGACTACAGCCACGCTATATATTATATATATATATATATATATATATACACACACACACAGACACACACACAGACTGTAAATTACAGATATACTGTATGACAAGGTAAGAAAATGTAAAATATAAAAGTAGTATAAAAAAAAGAAAAATGTGCAAATATATCAATGTAAACATACATGTGCCAGACATGAGGCACATAAATGAGGTACATAAATTATAAATATAGCATTTAACTTTATGATCAATATAACTTGACTATCAGTGTCTTCTGTGTGATGTTGCACTTTCATCCTGTGGGCTGGTTTTGACTCGTATGTGTAGTAAATCAGATTTAGATGGTCTTGAACATTTGTCCTTGGACATTACACCACATGACATAAACAAGATCAGAAATGTTTCCAAAAGTCTCCATTTCAGGATAGTGATATATGTGATGTTATGTGTTTTAAAACACTCAGTAGAGATACGGTTAAATAGGACTGATTACATTCCAGTACTAGATGAGACAGAATAGACTAGACAAGTTCCCCTAGTGTTGAGTTTGTAAAGTAAATATCAGCAAACATGTTTAATAAACAAGCTCACACTGATGGCAGGTCTTTCCCTGCACTTGAAACTGAGCCATATTGGCCGAACTCCTGGCCCAGGACCGCCTCCCATCCTGTACATGTATCCAGACTAATTGCAGGGCTTTGGCAGGGGGAGTTCTCCCTGACAGCTGATGTGGTGTGTTGGCTGTACTGATGCCACTGCCGCTGTTCAGTGAATGAGCTTATTACACACTCTGATAAGCTGACAGAGACATGGCTGCATAATTTAAACCCTGTGGTGATCAATCCCTGCTCAGCACCAACAGTAGGTCTTTAGGCGCCCAACACCGAGTAAAATCATTAAAAAGTTTGCTACCTTTGCACTAAAAAGGTGAGCTGAAACTGCATTTTCCATTTTTCACCCCCTTGTTTTCATCCCTCCACGTTTGTCACATCTTATGATATTGTCTTCAGTAGAGCGAGGACGGTTTTTCATTATAAATTAAGGCTGTTATTACATTATGTAATATGATCTATGGTTCACACTTATCTCTGTTTTTAGGGTCACCGGCTTTTCTAAGTCCTCCAGATGCAGAGGATAACTTGGATGGATATTTAGGATAATTCCTAGATGGGTGTTGCTTATCCTCATTAGCAGTGGGCAGTGTATAATTTCTGGGTAACTGCACCACTTCTATGCTTTTGAACTGTCAACCGCAGCCGCCTAACTGCTGTAAAAGATGTATTTTTGTTACTTTACAGCAAATTGTTTGTTGTTTACTTTTTAATGAACTAATTTGACAGTAGTTATTTAGTTCACCGAGCAAACAGAAAGATAGTTATTGAACTGTGCTCCCTGTTCAGTAGTGTGAAACAGACATACTGTACCATCATCCCTATATTTATTGGAAATATGTCCCGTATACACGGTAGAAGGGTCTGGCTGTTGTTAAAGTCATTATCCATGAAAATAAATGCACAGTGGTGAATTTTACGCTTTAATTTGTACTTTTCAGACAGGTTTAATTACTGGTTTTCACACAGGTCACACCAGGTAACAAGTGATTTTTAACAATAGCTTATTTTTAACATTCTTAACCCTCGAAGACCTAAACAGTCACTGTCGACCAAAACCATCTCCTGATCTAAAATTTTAAACAACTTTGCTGCTTTTCAGTACCATCAGGACTCAGATATGACTGATTTGGACGTTTTGAGGCGCCATAGTGAATGTGGAAACACTGTCATCTTCTGTAACATTGATTCACCAGTAAAACCAATGTAGTTTGAGAAATGACAACACTTACAGGCGCTTATTTTTGTGTTCAGATATATTTTGCAAAAATACACTTTTTAATATAATAACTTTCAAATTTACTCTGAGCTTTTATGAGCATCCTCATGACTAGTAAAATAAATCAACTGAAAAATCATAGTTTGAACATAATTTACAATAAATGATGATAAATCACCTAGTAAAAGTTAAATGTAGAGAAAATTTCATTTGAAAATTGCCACAAAATAGTTCTAGGTCTTTAAGGGTTAAAGATGGTATAAGCAGTTTCATGACAAACCTGTAGTAATGTCCTATAGAGGGGTGAAATATTGTCTTTTTGTGGTATATAGGTATTTTGAAAAATGAGTCAGTTTCGATATAATTTGATGTTTCTTTACACCAAACATAATGCCAAGTCAATGTTTGCATCTCCTTTCTCTCACTGCAGTCAGTGACATAATGAACTGAACATATTTTTACCCTTCTTGTAAAAACATAAAACATGTCTGAGGGCACTTTCACACAGCGTACTCGAGTCTGTACCGTACTCGGGTACATTCACACCTTTACTGCAGATGTTGCATTCACATGCGCATACTGCAGCCCGTGTCCGAGTACGATGTGGTGTTACAGGGCATAAACAGTATGGTGGTGTGGAGGGAGTTCTGTCGCTATCCAACAAATGCGGAAGTCAGAAGAAGACAAACCCTTACCTATCTGTTAGCCTGTTTGAGGCAAAGAGAAGAAGATTGACCTTCGTTGCCCTGATATATCACCCAGTGGTTCAGTCGATAAGGTTAGCCCGTGCCACGCGGATCTGAGGCTTTTTCAGGACACAACAGGAGTGCCGTCTATGTTTTCGTGGTGATTTACCCACTTCTGTTGTCGGAATGGTGATGAGGTCACTTCCAGACTCGGGCACGGATCGTATTCACACAGCATCGTACTGTGCTGGAGTAGGGGTGGCCCGGACCCAGGACCACCTTCTCATTTAGACACAGGCACGGTACTTGAGCATGGAACGGCTGCATTCACATGGACAAAATGAAGCGGACCTGGGTACGTAGCTTACTCGGGTATGGACTCGTGTGTGCTGTGTGAAAGCGCCCTGATACTATGTTTCGGCTGTGTATTACCAGTGTTGCTCTATGGCAGGGTTTCTCAAACTGTGGGGCGGGCCCCCTAGGTGGGGTGTGAAGGCTTCCCAGGGGGGCCTTGGGATCACTCCTGGGTGTTTTGTTTTTTTTTTTCTTCAGGTTACATGTAGCAGATGGAGCTAATGTTTTAGCGTTGGAGCACCCTGGACTCATTTTAGAGACGTAAAACAAACAGATCTACTGCCATGGTTAAAGTCAGTATTTATTGTGACCCTTGACCCCATGACAAGAAGCAGTGCTGTGTGGTAGAAACATCGGACATGTGTTGAAGGAAGCTTGGTTAAAACATCCTAAAATTAATACAATAAATCTCATGTTGTTTGAACCAAATTATTAAACTTGTGAAGTGTAAAGGGAGGTCACACTAAATACGACCACTGCAGTTTATAGAAGCTGTTTTTTCCTCAAAGTTGTATTTGTAATGCTGTACATACTTCACATATACCAGACTGGATTTTAATAGACATTGAGAAACACATATGTGTGGTCATGGCAACAAATGTCAGTCTACTACTGTGCATTCACTTGCCTAGAAACATTAATGCTACAAAACAGCCCATGATTCAACGCTGTCTGTTAAATACCATATTTACACTAGTACCGGTTGTGTTTAAAATGAATATGGGTGCTTCTATGACACTGGGTTCATTTTGGTATCTGGTAGTTTTCCAGCTTTTTAGACCCAATAATAAAAAAGAAATTTAGACATATTTCTCCCCAGGATGTACCTAATGATGACCTCAGATAAATGCAAAAAAAAAAAAATACTCTTGCTCTGAGCCATCCCAAAATTAATGAATTTTTAATAAATTATTGGGGACAAAAATAGGACCAAAATTGGGACATGAAAAGCTACCTAGGTGTCAGTGCATTTGATCTGGAACACATGGCTTGAAATGATCCTATATAGTGCTATAAATACAGACACTGCGGTAAATGTGATGATCCTGGTTGTTTTTCTGATCCAGACATGGGTTTTTCATGAATTGGCTCATTCCAGGTTTCGTGTGTAACCCATCGTGTCCACTCGTAACATGCAGAACCTGACCATTTAAACACATATAAATTGCGAGTGATTTTGCAACAGCGGTCATTTTTGTGAAACACTCTGCCTTGAATAATTAGTTCGATTCCCAAAATGTACCTGTGAGAGAATAAAAAGATATTCAAAAAATAGTAGTACGTAATTTTCGTGTCCTTTTGACCATGTTACATGTGGATTTTTGTATAAAAATAATATAAAAATGTGTTTTATCTGAAAAATAGTTTCTCTTTTATCTCAGTACATATTTATTTTTAAAACAGATGCAAAGTGCTTCCAAACTTGCTTCATAGCATTAGTCTACTTCTGGTTTGAATTTTTAGCCCCTTTTTTAGTCCTGTTTTTAGGGACCGGTTTCATAGAGGCACCCATATTGATAAGTAAAATTATTGAATTATTTAATATTTCCACATTTAGAGAACAATCCCTATATTTGGCTTTTAACAAATGTTCTTAAAAGTGAACATTTAAATTCAGACATGTATTGTGTATCACCGCTCCTAAATGTACAGAGATATTTCCCGATCCTAAATTAATTTATGTGTTCCCTGTTTAATGAGCCAGAGCTGTGTATAAACACCACATTTCTTTTCATTGCACACGCAGAATGGACAGCTAGCACACCATGAGGAGATAGTTTCTGAATTCTACAAGAGATGAAATGGATTAGAATCACTCAGTGCAGCTTTAAACTCTTCTTCCTGGTACAGTTAATTTGTAAATGTCAACCGGATGTTTAGTGCTTCGGCCTTAATATAAACTATGGTAACACTTTACATAATTACGCTGATTCATCCCAGCTGTTGTTCAGATGCAGTGAGCGGTGTTTCACTGGCAGCTGCAGTCAGGAAATGCTTTAGGGGACACTTCTACTGCCGGAATGACCCAGCGGATCGATCAGTTATTGAGTGCACCGGGGGCACGTCTACATAAATATGATCATTTCACTATTATCGGTTTCTTAAAGCTTTTCCCCAAGATGAAATATGAAGTATTGATTCTTTTCTCTTTCAGGACCACTGCTTCTATCACGGCCATGTCAGAGGACATCCAGAGTCCTGGGTAGCTCTCAGCACATGCTCAGGAGTCAGGTATAGTAAAAGATATTACTGTTCACACTGTGTACATTTACAGTCACACTGGTATTCCACCGTTAATCCAATGGGGACAATAATCTGAATTTGAAAGATATTCTGTAAGCACCATGCTCACTATTAAAGCTGCAGCAAGAGAGAGTTTTTAGCGTAAAAAAAAACCAAAACAAACCATAAATACCTTGTAATTCAAGTGGTTTGAGAGGACATGAGACTTCTGCATCTATTACTCACCTCTGTTTTCGGGCTGTATACAATCTAGACTGCAATGACACGATTGTGGCTAAGCACGGGTATTTTCAAACAGATACTGGGGTTAAATACATGATTGACAGACATCGGGAGGGTTAACTTTTAATCAACTAATTGATGCAGTAAACATGCTCTCTTTGATCACAAGGCAAACTGCATAAAATAGTCCGATGCCTCACAACAGCTGGAGACGTACAAGAATTAGTAACACACGTAAGTTTCACTTTCACAGCGGCACAGACTGCACCCCTACGTCTAAACCCCTGCAAAATAATCGTAGTAATCATGAAACCGCAATTATTTCTCTGACAATAATCGTAGCACCAAAATCTCTAATCGTTACATCCCTAGTTGTGACAGTAAACTTTATTTAGTTGGAAGAGTAAAAAGAAAAATAATGAATGTGATTTTAATTATGTGAACTAGTTTATAACACCCATCACACCTCCAACTAAAACACACACCACTAATGGTATTTTCTGGTCTTTAAATAGTGATGCAGTTGTGCAGGTGCCTGAAGGTGATTTACACCTAACTTATACAACAAAGTACAAACTGGCTTGTGGATGTGCTAATCATGTTAATGACATTGGGGTAGAGGACACTAATGTTCATGTTGGATGTGTGTTGATGAAACCGTGAAGTAGAAAGGCAGGTTCAAGTAAGGCTGGGTTACCTAGTGACACTTGTTTCAGATCCTTAGGGGCCCCTAAGGCCACAGATTGTCTATGATTGTCTCTGGTAATTCATTTGAGGTTATTTGGTTATTCACAAATGTGTTTAATATACAACATTATAACATAATTAAAAACTGCAGTGATAAAGGCTCCCTGGGGTGGCCCCTGTTTTTTAACCTGAGGCAGTATCTTTCCTAATTCGGTGTTTTTTTCACAATTTTTGGAAGAAGAAAGTTAGTCTTCGTGACAGTCATGACAATAATAAGAAGCTTTTTACACCACTATCCTGCATTTGTGTGACAGCCATAGTTACCGCTCAGATTGATATTTTTCATACCCTTATTAATGTAAGCATCCATATCTTCTAATATAGTGTTGATTTTCACACTGGACACTGCTCTAAGGGCGCTTTCACACAGCGTACTCGAGTCCATACTGTACTTGGATACGTTCACACCTTTCCCGCAGATGTTCGTTCACAAGCATGTGCCACAGCCTGTGTTCGAGTACGAATGGGTGTTACAGGGCCGAAACAGTAGATGGCAGTGTGGAGGGAATTCTGTCGCTATCCAACAAATGCGGAAGTCAGGAGAAGACAAACCCTTAACTATCGGTTAGCCTGTCTGAGGCAAACAGAAGAAGAGCGACCCTCGTTGTCCCTGATATATCACCGAGTGGTTCGGTCACTAAAGCGAGCCCATGCTGCACAGATCCAAGGCTTTTTCAGGAGACAGCAGGAGCGCCATACATGGGCTCGTGATGCTTAACCCCTTCTGTTGTCGGAGTGGTGATGAGGTCACTTCTGGACTCGGGCACGGATCGCATTCACACAGCATCGTACCGTACTAGAGTACGGGCCGTCCAGACCCAGGACCACCTTCACAACTGGACTCGGACACGGTACTTGAGCACAGAACAGTTGCATTCACATAAACAAAATTAAGCGGACTTGGGTACTTTGCGTACTCAGGTACGGACTCGAGTACGCTGTGTGAAAACGCCCTAATTGAAAAGAATGGAGTTTGATGATGAAGTCACAGCGTTTCTTCTGAGTTTGATTCTGAAGTTTATGAAGGTATTAAGTTATTATGGGATGTTATTATCTTTGCTAAGTTGCTGTTCTGACCTTGTTTTGACGATTCCAAATAGATCTTCAGTTCGGCTATTGACAAGGTAAACTGGACGGAAAACGGAGGTGATTTGTGATTTTCCTGTGGCTGTTTTCTGTCTAAAAACAGAGCTAAGCTAACAGAGCTATAATGCAAACTATTGGCTGACTTAGCACATGAAGATTATAATTCACACTGTTATTTTAACTGACTGTCAAATGGATAAAAATAAAATAATAAACAATGGCCTTAAAACTGTATTCAGTGACTAAAACAGTCTGTGGATACACTGTGGGTGTTGATTCGTTGGTGGTTTTGGTCCTAAATGTGTTCTGTTATATGATTTCCCCCTGTTGTTAACATAAAACTCCTTTAAGCCAAGGCTTTCTCCAAACACACAAAATACTATTTGCACTGTCTGAAGTCCTCTTGGTTTTTCTTCTTTAGAATGTCATCATATTATTAACTTGATCATCTTTGTGGATCCAGGCTGCCGTTTAAAAAACCATCACAGCCTCAGACTTCTTTTAATGCGGAGGGTCTTGCATATTGCCGACACAGACTGACACTTTTTTAGTAATAACACTGCTGTCCTGAGGATCTGTATCCCCAAAAAAAAAAATCAGATCTACTAAAGAGACATCCAAGCTAGGCTATATCTCAGCAGGCCTTTAGTAGGAATTAATATGAAAGTCAGATGAATAAATTTGGGCAGATAAGAGTTTCACAAAGTTTTCTGGCTTATATTTGTATGTGGCGCTGCCTGGTTCTGACACATCCACCGGTGTCCCTCTGTCCGGATCTGGGATGGTAGCCAGATGCTGCTTGTTGACAGCAGCTTTGATGGGAACAGAGCAGACGTGCGAGAGAATAGAGATCTGTGAGCCACCAGAATGTAAATGCTTTCTAAATGTCCTGTCATTGAAAGAGCTGTCCAAATGTGAGATGACCATCAGGGCCTCACTCCAGCTGAAAACAATGCAAGAACGAACTAAACCTTTCATCTTCATTCAGGGATGGCAACATTCATATCTCATAATGATGTCCTGGAGTTGTTGATTTTTGCTTTTTGACTAAATATGAAGATATAACCCCTTTTTTCATCTATCAGTAAAAACCTGATATTTTTCAGTTTGTAAAATTTGTTGCTTTAATAAGGAAATAACTCCGTGTTTTAATGGTAGTCGTTTTATGAATCCTCAGTTAAGTTAAATGATGGGTGAACTGAACTCTAGACTGTCATTCACAGAGGATACAGTTGAATACTAAAATGAGTGTTTGCCATACAGTAAATATTAAACACATTCCTCTCTAGTGTCCAAAAACACTGCAGTATCACAATATAAATGCAGGGTTTTCTGTAGTTGTGCTAGGCCCGTCAGTCTATAGAAAACATAAAACCTGATGACTGATGCCTTATAGTTTTTTCCTGTACCAAAACAACTTACAAGAGAAACTTTATGCCTTCTAAGCGTTCCTTGTTTTCCCAGTAGAAAAGAGGAACAAAGGCGAAATAATAGGGGGATTTGGGGATGAAATGCACACAAAGATTTGTTGCAAAGCACTTTTTATTAAAGAAAATATCACTAAAAGTCACCAAATCTTTTTTTTATCATTATATTAGATGTAAGGTCAGTGAAATGTGAATGTGACAGTATTACATAAATATTTTGTGCTGCAGTGCCTGTTTTGTTTACATCTGCATTTTCGTTATGCACTTGTTTGATTTTCAGTGGGCTGTTGTATTATTGTAGGAAGTCTTATTTTTTCCTGTTACAAACTGGTGACTTAAGCTAATATTACTAAAAGATACTGTTCAAACCTTTATTAAAACGTTAAAGATGGAGTATGGCGATACAAAAGTCTCAACCGCTAAATTAAATGTTGAGGAAATATCTACATATGGGTCCGATCAAGTGGTAACACGTGAACACATTTGGTGTTCAACAGTCTCTGTCATGTAAGCAGAGTAACTTCTATGTGTGTATTATACATATTTGAGTAGGTATTTATAAGCACTGTAACATTATGTGTAACACAATTTGGGGAGATAAATTTTTTAGGTGAAAAATGTCAAATTACTGCTCGGTAACACATGGACTTGAAACAGACATCAATTAAAGCTTTATGCAAATATTGAAAACATGCGGTTCTCGACAGAAATTGATATCAAGTCGGACAAAACCTTTTACATATTATGTTCAGCTATGCTGAAAATAAATTTTGGAGTAAAATATTGAAAAGAATGTGGTAACACGTGGACAGGCTGCCATAGTAACCACATGGACAACTCTTTAACAGTGTATGCATCAGCAAATATGTGTCAAAAGATCATTACTTTCTGAAAGTTTCACTCAAATATCTGAATTATAGTAACTTGAAAATTAAAAATTGATATTTTTGTGGTAACAGGGCCTTTTAAGCAATTCACATATGTTCAAACTCACTGTTGTTTATGTATAGGATTCTTTCTTTGAGTTATTTATTATTTATTGATTTATTTGCCAGCAGAATTAAGAAACGCATAGATAAAAAATTATATGTGTATTTATGTGTTGTGTGTATATGTATAAACATATGTATGTATGTATGTGTATATGGATGTGTGTGCGTGTGTGTGTGTGTGTGTGTGTGTGTGTGTGTGTATGTGAATAGATATATAAATATAAAGGAAGAGGGAGAGAAATATTATCTGGATTTTTTTACCCCCCCCCAGAACCGGGCCTGGATCAGTCCCGATCTCGTGACTAAATGCAATCTGATCCAATCTTCTAAAAAAATGCCAGATTGGCAGCGGATATCGGATCGGGACATCTCTAATAAATATATATTATTAATATTTTATGAAGAAGGGGTGGGATTAAATAAGTTGTACTTCTTCCCACCCCTTTTCAGGCATGTAAATGAAACTATTGCACTGTTCTTCTGTTTAAGATTGTTATGATTGTTGATATTCTTATTATTGTTTATATTTTGCTTGTTGCATATATGTTAAATTTCATTGCAAATCACTAAAATCAAATCAAACGAATAAATATCAATAAAATTCACAAAATAATGAAAATCTAATACTTGAAACTTAACAATCATCTAGATAATCAACAGATTGAATCAATTTTCAGATGATTTGGACTTAGTTTTTAGTGTTAAATTTGAGCTATGGCTATGGTGTAAAAAGTACAATCGATAAAATCAGTTGTAACTTTTTTCTACTGGTGGTATTTTAAAAAGGTTCCATAAACTAGAGCTCTTTAGGTAGAAAGTGAGCCCCTTTGATAAATAATGTGTGCAAATTTTCCTTTTCATGTAGATGTTCACTTTCGCTTGATCGGTCCCGCATGTGCCATAAAATGTGCATATGGACACGTACAAAACCCTGCAGACACTTGTTTTGAGCAGCTTGTTCAATAAGACTTTCATTCTGAGCAGTAATTATTTCTTTTGTCAATACTGTTTTGTGTTTATTGTGTAAAAAGCTTGTCAATCGATGTTCTTCAGCAGTGCACATATGGTCAGACTGTGGATGAACACAGTAGGCAGCACAACCTCTTTCATGTGTCAGATGTTTATTATCGGGATCAACAGTAAAACCATCTTTCAGTTTCTCATGCACGACATGTAATACACCGAACAATAGCTGCCTGTCAAAGGGATGTGACAAGAAAGGAATAAAATCAGGGATGAAAGTGACTTAGTGTGACTCAGTGGAGTAAAGACGCGGTGATGTTCAGCCGCCTGGACTCCATAATAGAAGCATTGTCATCGGGGGTCACTTATTACACTGTAAGATCTCTGAGCACTTCCTCTGCGTGGCAACAGTGTCTTCATGAACTATGAATCAGTGATGTTTCTGAGAAAACAACATTGTGATAGAACAGTTTCTGTCATTATCAAGTCCATGATGGTTGATTTCAATGAGGATTTTGTTTGGATGATTATGTTTCCAGGTGCATTTCCTCCTACATAAGCATGGTAATTTGTTTTGAAGGATGGAAGTTTTTCAAAAGTACCTTGATGAGACTGTTTGTTGTGCTACAGCTGCGTGGCTCAGTGAAACACCATCATTTTCTCAGCAGATTCAAGGTTTTCTTTAAATGGCCGAACTGCACGACCCTGCAGTACTTGCAGCGAAGTGATGATTATGCACAAGAAAAATCTCATGATTGCAGAAATTGCCAGCTACCAGAGGCCCCCACTGCCAGCATAATAAAGTTTTGGATCAGAACTTTTGTTTGGGATTTCAGCATTGACCTTCTCAATTCTTATCTGCACCCCACCAGCACTATGTGTGTCTTCTCATTTTTACTTCTGCCCAGCATTTCCCAGCTCATTTTCCCTGCTGGCAACTTTAATGCCATAACAAGGTGTTTTGTGTTGACTCAGGATGAATGACAATGTTTAAGAGAAATTGTTAAACAGCCTTGGACACATAATTACTGAAGGAAAAAAGAAAGTCGTACTGTACTTTGTGCAGAAATACTGAGGCTTAGCTGTGCACGTATGGTCAAGCCTGTGTGGATAAACACAATGGCCAGTGCTATTCTTCTCACAGAAACCAATTTGATTCGTGTTGTGTCTGCTGTGAGAAAAATAGCTACTCTGACACAGTCTTCACAGACATAAGGTGAAATAGTTTTCTTGAAAACTTCAAATGCATATAGAAGTAGAGCCAGCAGAGGCGGCGTGATTCATTATTTTTCAAGGTTGGGACAGATGGAGATTCAGGAAGGGCACATGGAGCTCAAGATTCAGTTTCCACAGTGTCATTTTATTTTAGCAAAACAATAGGCTCACTATTACAGAACCACACTTCTATAATATTAAAGTGCATATAGAAAATATACAGTATATTAACCCTCAAAGACCGTATAGTGCTTTATGGTGGCATCCAAATGATTTTTTTTCTCAACATTTATCCTTTCTTAAGTGAACTATCACTATTTATTACATTATTTTCCTCGATTTTACAAAATCTCCTATTTTTTTCTATTTAATTCATTGATCATGTAGATATTCATTAAAGCTCAGAGTAAATTCAAAGGTTACTATATCAGAAAAGAGAAAACGGAATAAAAAGCAACTTTTTCAACAAAATATATAATTAACTGAATATTTCATCTTATTTACATGTATTGAGAGGAAAAGTGGTTTAAAAGTTATTAAACATTTTAGTCAGTAGATGCTTTTAGTCTCCTGTTGCTGTTAAGGTCTTTGAGGGTTAATGCTTTCAATTATGTATTATATAAACCAGTATCCAACTGTAGAATATATGAGCTGAGGTCAATGTTAGAGTCTTTTATAGAATATTTATCAACTATGAGGTACAAATCGCTATTAGGTAGGATTTGTTTTTTGTTTAAAGTTTTAAGTAGTCCTTTCTAAGATATTTATCTTGCATTGCCAAGCTTGTATTCACCATTAAAGTAATAGACTTTGAAGGGACAAAATCAACACATGCTGTAATGCTTATGTGAGTGTTGTGTTAGTGGTTGTAATTGTTAAGCTAAGCTAACAGTCGCTTGTATTGAACATTGTTATTGCTGTAGAGGAGCAGAAGTGAGACACAGATACTGGGGAGTGAGCAGAAAAACTGATCTCAGTCCTCTACAGTTGTGGCTGAAAGTTATGGGAGTGTCACAAGTTTGCAAAAATGTGATTTATTTTATTTAGAATAAAAAGTATTTTAAACTTGTAAAGTATTTATAATTGTTCAACTGCACGTTGCACCACAGAAACACATGGGGAAAAAAAATCGAAAGACGTGGTGTCAGGTACAACAAACACCGTCCCTCGCACGTGTTGTAGCTTATTTTGGCATCAGTCCAGCTGATGTCATCATGTCTGTGTGTTTGCTGATGTCAGCATATCAATTGCCTCTATATATGTGCCACGTTTGAAGTAAATTGAAGCAAAATTGATGTTTTCATAGATGTGAAATTTCGCCCATTATAAGTAAATGGGAGAAAATAAGGATTTTAAAAATTCATAAAACATGTTAACTTTGACCTACTTTTCTCAAAATATAATCAGGTCTATTCTGGGTCACTGGCAATCTGTAAACCCAATTTGGTATGAATTCAACCAATAGTTTTGCTGCTAGAGTGTTAAAAATTAAACAAACCAAGCCAAAAACAATACCCCTTGCCTCCCTTCGGGGGGTGGGGTAAAAATAAAAATTAAATTTGTGTCACTGCCAAAACTTGAGTTCACAACAGTGTAGAGGCTTTTATCGCTGACAGTCATTTTGAAAATACTTAGCACACTCTTTCTGTAAAGAACTTGTTTTTTGTCCTAAACCTAATCAAATGTAACCTTATTCTGAAAAAGATACATTTCCTCAGCTCTTTAAATGACAAATAAACATTTCTATTCTACTAATTCCTTTTACTGTGCAGCCATCCATAGCCAGATTAAACACAGGGTTTTCCACTGGTCCACCATGTGAACTCAGCCTCCCTCATTCATTCCTTCAGAGGATTCCATCTTGAAAAAGTCATGTTTTCAATTTACTCATATCCAAAAACCAGTTAATCATCTTTGATAATGATTAAAAGTACAAAATGTGTATTTCTTCTTCTGAGCAGCACTGTAGACTTGTCTTTGGAACATCCATCTTTACCAGAGGATCTTTGTCTTAGCCCTATTTGAGTGTAGAGAGGAGCCACATGTCCCTAGTATGCGATCAAACCCACAAAAGAGATGCACGCACTCAATGTGTTATATATATGTACAAAAAAACCCACGCATAATTGATATAATAGTGTCATATCTCATGTCTCAGTTGGAAAATGCAGCTCATTGTCACAGGCTAAATGCACCAGTGACAGTTTTCTATTTTAATGTTATCTGCTGTATTGTATATTGTTCCCTTGCTGCCTGTACATCCATCACATGAGGATATGAATGTAAATGAAAGTATCAAAAGACACATTTGATTAATCAAGTCTGAGGTTGTTATGAACATCAGAACGAATGTCTACTCAAAATATTGGCGGTATGCTAATAGTGGTTGCTGAATTACCAATAACAATATGTGATATAGCATTTATTACTGTTTATTTGAATGTACCTGGTCTTGACATAGTTGAAAGCTGATACACCTTCACATACAGATATAGATGAACTTGACTGATGTGTTGCTATATTTGAGTTGTTTGTAGAAATGTAATATATGTCAGTGAAACCACTGTTAAAATGGTTGAAATGTTTTCAAAAAGTCTAAAGATGTCTCAATATGAGTGATGTGTTTTACATTGTATCTCGTTCTAAGATTATACCTGAATACTGTAACATATAGTTACAGATAGATACGTTTGTCTATCTATCTATATATCTTTACCCCGTTTACTGGATCCACTTCACTCCTTCATGTCTGCTTAGAAGCTCATGTTTCTTTTGTTAACAATGGCTGGTAGCTTCTTCAAGTGTTTTACCTTCACACTAATTAATGCAGTTGAATTAATGAGGCTGGGTTCAGTAAGAGAAGGTCAGTAGAGCTCGTCTGGGGATCAATGTGATGAGTGTTTAACACATCCAAGCAAAGCTTCAAAGCAATGAATAAGTCAAATAAATAAGTTTAGTTTTACGATATAAGGCACCTTTTAAGAGCGGAGTTTCTCAATATAACACAAAGCACAAACATACTAGATGGAAAAACAGCATGTCAGATGGATGAACAGCACGAATGACAGCACACGGTGAAGTGGCTTTCAATGCCATATATCATTTGTCAGAAAAACCTAGTGTGAGTGTGTATGAGGTTTCCAGCCGCATCTTGAGTTTGACATTGAGCATGATGGGATAAAACCTGTCTTGCAGTTAAAACTTGGTCAGTTTTTGACAGTATTCTTAGTTGGATTCAGATGACGTGGAGCCTCTAACTTATGCGTACATGTTAAAAAAAAAAAAAAACAGCAATAAGTGAGTGGTCCCCTTAAGATCAGGAAAACTGGTGTGTGTAACGGTGTGAGCACGTCTGTCTGGATGAAATGAGAGACGTCTCGACTTCACTCATACTCAGAGTTTGGATGGGAATGGTCCTCTAGACAGTTACTGTAGCACAATGGCTCACTTTGCTTGAAATTACCTTTTTACAGCCCTACGTTTTCTGGGACAACAAGTCTGTCACCTGCACAGTTTATCATTGAGGTTTTCCAGTAAGGAAACATAGAGAACTAGACTCCAACGTCATGTCTCCAGCCCTGCCGTGTCATATGTCAACATCATCCTACAAGTTAATGTTTTAATAAATATGAATATCAATCAAGCAGTCAAATTTTATTTATATAGTGTCACATCTTAACAAACCTTATCTCATGACACGTTACATTTAGAGCTGATCTAAACCAAACTCTTAACCCTTTATAGTTCACTCATAGAAATATTCTGAATTTCAAAATTTCCATCTTAGTGTGTTATTGGTGGATGTAACAAGACTTTATTACTTTTGTGAAATTTTTCAAAATTGTTTCTTGTCATGCAGAAAATGAAGGTTAATGAAGTTACCATATTTGGTTCCTTACCCATAAGTGGCACAAAAGAAAAAAAAATCCAATAAGTATATATAAGAAACCCAAGAAAAACACATGCAAGGTGAAAGGCACATGTTTTTTAGAACATTATAACATCACTTTTAGAACATTACAACAACATAAGTGCTGATCCAGAAGTGTCTGGATCAGCACTTATGGGAATCGATAAGAATTTAATGATTCTGATTCCATTATCGATTTGGCTTATTGATCCGATTCCTTATCGATTCTCATTGGATGAGGCAATAAAAGAGTACAAACGGGTTTGTTTGCATTGTGCACCTCATTTTTCTTTTCCCTACCTTTGGAAAGTTTTGAGGGTGCAGGACATTTGTTGCCCCCACCAGAGCCGGGCTCAGATGATGCCCTGGTGTTTGCTCTGCCGCTAGATTCACAAGCATCGCTAAGTAGCGTATCAAATACGTGCCATTCCTGCAAATGAATTGCATGCTGTGTGGACAAATGTTTGAGCATATTGGAGAGATTTCCCCCTGTGAAGAAATGGAAGCTTTGACAGTGTTACAAGTGGCCTTGATGTCATCTTTTAGTGTGAAATATAGCCATACTTTGGAGCGTTTCTGCCTCAACACCGTGTTGGCTACATTCAAAACCAAAACAATGTAGTGTGTGTGACGTCATCACTCACGCGCAATGAAGGCGGAATCGATAAGCAGAATTGTTGAGTAGGCAAGCAAACAATTCCAAGGAATTGAGCTACTGATCCCACCACTTTAGACCTGAGATTGTTGCCTCACTGTGCTCACTGTAACTGTATTGTAATGTATGCCCAACAGAATCAGAATCCTCCAGGAGCAAACACCTTTGTGACAGTGGCAGGGAAGAACCTCCTTTTAACAGGCAGAAACCTGGAGCAGACAGGGTTAAAGAGAGAGAGTTAAAGGGAAAACAGAGAGAGAGAGCGAGATTGAGGGAGGGGGGAGGTGAGGGGAGACACATGGATGCACAGCAAACTCAACAATAACTGTTAAAAAATGAGAGCAGCTGTTGCTACTATAATAAACAATAGCTAGACTAAATGTCCATAACTGTTAATACTGCAACTCCAAATACAAGTACTAACAGTGGATATACTACTACTGCAGCAGTTAGCACCATAATATTCAATCGGCAGATACTTATAGAGAACCATCTCATATCCAGTTTCTCCTAACATCTGTTTTCCTTCCTCCATTACAGGGGCTTGATATCCTTGAATTCTAGTGATACCTATTACTTGGAGCCCATCAGTGGCGAGGACCCTCTGCACCATTCGCTGCTGACCGCTGAGGAGCTGATGATTCAAGGCGGCAGCTGTGGCCACGGCCATCATACCATCCAGTCCAACCACATCTCCGACCTGCTCGGCCCATTACATTCAAGGGTGAGTCTGACACGCCTCCACCACTTTAAGACTAGACAACTGAAATATGACTCATTATTTATTCATGGTCTATTGGACAGGGACAGTTTACATACATGGGCAGCTGTCCAATGCAAATAATATGATCCTTGGAGGGCTTTTATGAGACTAAAAAGTTCGAATGGTGAGGTAAGAAGGCAGTAAACAGTAGAACAAAAAACTAAATAAACCTGAGTACAGCAGGATACAAAAAGGCATGCATTTAAAGACATTTAATGAATGAATGAATGAATTGTTTATTTTTGGTTTGTACATTTATCATTACACTTAGTACAACAATCATAAACATACAACCAAAAAAGGAATAGACTAGAAGCAAAAGCTTATTTTTGTGACCATCCTTTTCACCTGATACACTACTTACATTAAATTAAATGTGTACAGCATCGAGTGATTCTCATTATAACAAAAAAGTCAACAACAACAAAAGCATATTTACCATCTCAGCATAATATTTTTGGATGATTTTATACTTAAGGCATTTTTTTAACTTTGTCAAAGAAGTGAACAACTTCAGTTCATCATCAAGTCCACTCTATAATTTCACATCCACAACCAAAACATCTAGACTTCACATTTGTGCTCTCTTTAGTACAATCAAAAACATACAGAACTCTTAAATTATAACTACTCTCTCTTAATTTTAAAGAAATCTTTAATGGTATTTGGAACATTATTTTTTACTTTATAAATCATCTGTAATATTTTAATATTATAGATTTTTCTTCTTCTGCATATTTCTCCAGTTTGTACAGTTTTTGAAAATGGTGTAGGGTTGTGCTACATTTTGTCTCGCTGTCCAACTTATTCCATAATTTCACGCCACTTTGTGAAATACACACGCTTCTTCGAGTAGTACGAACACACTGGTTTTTCAAAACATATTCTCCTCTCGATTTATATATTCAGTTATATTCAGAAAATAGACATGAATACAGGTTGAATTAATCATGTACATCTCAAAAAGGTGCTCTAATTTGTTGATAATATTTATAATAATATGATAATGTAGAGAAGCTGAGGAGAATGTCATTTTAAATATATAAATTCTCGTTTAATCAGTGGATTTCAGAAAGGTTTACAGATCTTAGGAGTAGTGAAGTGTTTGATATTTAGTGACATTTAGCAGTGAAGTTGCAGATCCAACTGAATACCCTCTCGGCTGCATAAAACATGGAAGATCCCTGTTAGAATCCATGTTTTTGTGTTAGTTTGGGGCTTTTTGGTAAAGGGTATATTAACTCTAGTCCACAGTAAGACATAGTCGAATAGAAATGACCCTGAACAATAAATGCCACCTATTATAAAACTAAAAAGAAAAAGAAAGATCCATTCAAAGTTATTCTAAAAACATGGTGGCATTTATGGGATTATACTTATATTTCCATTTCTGTAAACTGTAACCCCTATTCCAAAGAACGTTGGGACATTGTACAAAAAACAGTAAATTAAAATAGAATTTAATGATTTGCAAATCTTATAAACCCATGTTTTATTCACAATAGAACATAGAAAACATCAAATGTTTCAACTAAGAAAAGGTGTCATTTCAAGACATTTGATGGCTCGTGACAATACCAGACTTAAAGTAAAATAAAGCTGATAAACTCCTTGATTGTTTCTTGAGAGAATAACTGGTATTTAGATGTAAAAGGAGGAGATTACAGCCGCTTTTGGCTGTATCTCATGTGCACAATCCCCTCTGAAATAAATATAATATATAAAGGTCACATATAACGGAATTAGGTCTTGTTTTTATCGAAGAACGAGGCTGATTTGTGAAGATTTTGCAGTTTATCAGTGTGCATTTTGGGGGATACACAGACAAATATCCACCAATCAATAGCAATTTTCTTTCTCTGCATCCAAAGATAAACAAGTCTATTTCCCAATATTTTATTTTTGCCTTCACATCTGAAAAAGATCATTACTGCTGCAGCAATAAGGGATGAGAAAGGTTTTAATGCAAAGGAATTTCAAGCTCCAAGTGATATCTATGTTTCAACTATTGTCGATTTGTGAGGTCACATGTCTCCTGGTCTAGTGTGGGAGGATTGTTCTTATCGTCTTCAGGGATGTCAGTTTGTAAAACCTGTAATGAAACCTGCCTCACTTTGCCTTGAGGGGGTTGTTAACCCACTGTAGACTTTTATTAGTCTGGTCTCCATTATAATAAAACTCTGCTCCTGCATTTTCTACTTGTATTTTAAAGGGTATATGAGGTTGTTAAATGCAATTTTTAGTTCAACATGAGCTGAAAATTTATTGTCTTTGCCAACTTTTTAACACTGTTGGATCTAATCAAGTCTTTAGTAAACAACAGGCTTCATGTGTTCCTGTTTGGATCATATACTGTATGTTTGCAGAGCCTCCAAACATTGTCTTCTCCAAAGATGTAGGTGAAAAATCCAACACTTTGGGCTTGAATACTGTGCCTTACAAACAAATAAGACTGGATCAAACAGGAGCCATGATTTAATGAGCCACTCTGCAGCTGCAAAACAATATTGCTGGACATTTATAACAACCACAACAGATTAAAACTACTGAAAATCTATGCATTGCACAAAAAAGAAAAGCTCCAGTATAAAGCTGCAGTAGTATGAACCCATCAGAGCACCAGCTTACAGACACACTCTGCAGTTTTCTTCCAGAACATAAACATTTTAGGTACATTTGCTTCCATTTTGACATTTTTCGGAAGCTTTTATTACTTCTGTCGGTAGTTTTTGCCTTTTCCTGCCTGCGTTACTCTACATCTGTGAAATAGATGGATGTGTATCACTTTAGTTATATGTTCATGTGCTGTACAAAAGTAAATGTTGCAACTCCCTGAAAGTGTAGCCAGCAATCTGTATTTTTGTTATCTGAAGGCACATTCACAGCATCACTGTTTAATCAAACTGTAGGTTGTTTGCTTGGAAAGTTCCAGTTAATTTGGGGAAGTGTGAATTGAACTCTGATATGGATCAAAGACGTTGGTCCACCTAGAAACATAGGTCTCAGTCAAGGTTATTATTGTCATTAACAAAAACGGATCAAATGAGAAAAACTAGAATTGAAAAAACATTTTCGTTAACTGAAATAAATAAAAACTATAATTAAAAGAAAAAAACAATAACTGAAACTGTATTGCGTACTTACAAAACTAACCAAAACATATAAAAATTATGGATAAAATTCTCTGTTTTCGTCTTTGTCAATGTCGGATTGATATGAAATTGATTTATTTCGCTCGAGCGGTTTTTGCTGGCGGCACCATACGGCACTTCACGGTCCGTCACTTCTCATCACTTGTGGTTTGGAGGCGGCTTCTCGTCTCCACTCTACCTGGCAACATGCAGACTAAAGCTGGGAGAAAGCAGCAGAGTCCTGTATGGGATTTCTTTTAGTGACGTGTTGTTATTTTTTTCCTTTTTGCGGAATTATTTGACCCACCCCGTAAATAAAGTGAGATTTTTTGACCTGATCCACAGGTTCCCACGGGTTAACCCGCTGATCTGTGCATCACTAGTACTAACCTATAATGTGATTTGAATGATAGGACTCAAATGCACGGTGCTGAAGGGAGAAACAGATTGATTAACAGGAAGAAAGAAAGGGGAACAAACAGAAAATCCTGGTGCAGTAGTCAGAGTCATTTGGGAAAGGATGGTAGAAGAAGTAGGAGTTATTATAGGTGATGAGGTGCAATGATCCAGTTCTGCACAGCTACAGAAAAGAACCTTCTGTACGCTCCTAATGAAAAAGGCTGTGCAGCAGGTGGATGTGATGGGAGTCTGATTGTGAGGGAGGGGAGGGGTCTGTGGCCACACTGGAGCGGACCGTCACACAACCATCAAATAATATCAAATATAACAGGCTATATATCGCTAAATGTTTTGACCTGCTATGGGGAATTTATACATGACACTGTACATATTTTTCTGTCTCTGCTCAATCAATGACCCGCCCCAACTCGACCCACAAATAAAGTGTCCCAGGTAACCCACTGATCCACTCATCACTAATTTCTTTGAATAAGACGGCGAGGAAGATAAAAGATATGAAAAAACTAATACTAAAACTAAGCATTTAGAAAAAAATTAAAACAAATAAAAACTAGCAAACCTGCTGTAAAAACTAATTAAAACAAACTGAATTAGAGAAAACTAAATAAAACTAAACTGGAATGAAAAATCCAAAACTAGTATAACCTTGGTGTCAGTCTGCTTCAGGTGCTATAGTGCAGCTCCATGTTGTGTTTACATGTGCCAGAAACAGAAGTTGCCCTGCATTACCCAGCAGATGAATGAGGTTTCTTCTTCATTGTTTGTCTTGTCTCCTTCGTGATGGAGGGGAATAGGTGATTCACTTCAACTTAACTGAGTGTACCAGATGATTGGATGTATTCCTGTCCATATTTAAAAATCAATTAAAACAAAAACTGCTTTTGAAATATGTTTAATTTAAGCCCGTGTCATTGTATTTTTGCCTCATGTGCCTGATGTGCTGACATGTTGATGCTGTGTAAATTCTATACTGTCTGTATTTATGGAATTACCTTGCAAGGGTTCGGTTTTAGCTTAGGTAGAAATAGGGATCATCAGATCTTCATAATCAGTTGTATTGTTTGCTTAATGCCTTGGGTCCCCGTTTATAAACTATGGATAGCTTCTTTTTACAAAATCATATCTTGCTGTAAATTATGAATACAAGTTGCATATACATATTTTAAATGATTTGTAAATAAAATCTGAACTGAACTGAACTGAGATGCGAAAGTGACTTAAATGTCATTAAATGTGTGTCACTTGATTGGCCTGTATACCCAGCAAGGCATTTTTGTCCTGTATAGGGGACAAGAGTTTCACAGCTAAAAGAAAAGAAAAGAAAAAGCTGTCCACTGCAAAGGACGTTCTATGACAAAAATGTATCCCAAAAAATATTACATTATACTGTTTCCAATCAAGACAGTTATTTAATGTGAAACGCCAAAACTGTTACTTTCCTGGGTCTCAGAAGGATATTTTAGGAATGGTATTATAATTGTAATTTTACTCGAATAGAACTGAATACAGATTACGCCCTGATGACCTCTTGCATTACAGACCAATCCTTTATGTGACCTTTTTTATATTCCCTTTAAGCCTATAAGCCACATAAACAGTATGATTTTCAGGCGTGGCTTAGAGTTGGCACTCAAATGCACAGCACGACAGAGGCAAAAACATTGCTTTTACAGTCTTTTTTAGCTTCAGGCATAAAATGATTGTCCACTGGGCAAAGGCAGGTTCTGAAACAACTACAACCAGACAAAAGATGACGTCTTAATAAGGATCCTTGATGGCTTTGAGAGAATCTTCTCAGAGTGTGGTTGTGAAGTGGAGTCTTTTGTACAGGAAAGGGAGGAAACCACAAAGTGAAAACTAAGGCTTTATAGCCACACATATGACAATCACACCACATATTATTGTGCTCAGCTTTGATGTTACACAGATGTGGCAGCACCATGTGTGAACACAAAAGCACAGTTGTATGACACTAATGTACAAGTACATGTTTACAACACAGTGAGTGACACTAACTGGTGTACTTTATATCTGGATTAATTTAACACAGATCTGCATGGAGCAAAATGTAGAATTAAAAGCTACTTAAGAACGTCTCCCACTACCTTTGTTTCTATAATTTCAGAGGAAAATTAAGAAGTTTCATCCATTCATCCCTGTTTGCAAATCCAAGATGTCTGTAGTTGGGTCACATTTTGAATTAGTTGACAGTTTATTTGACTGACTGAAAACACATCATCTAAACTGTCAGTGCAGTGATTTGGGTCCACACAGACTGATAATGTTCACATTAACACAAACAAATCACACTGATGAGGTCCAAAAATGCCCTATGACATGTAATAACTCAAACAAATGTGATCAATTTTCATTCCGTTATTTGACAACACCTGCATTTTGCAGTAATTGACAGTCTGAACACATTGTGTAATACCTCTCCTCACATTCTGTAATATATTATTACATACTGCTGCTCTGACATTGCATTCTGAATAATGTGAAGCTTATTGATGATCTTTTCAGGGAACCTTATCAAAAAACCTTCATACTATTCACCTCTGCTAAAAGCACTGCATGTGTTTATACACGTCTGCCTTTGACATAAAGTTTGAAACTTTCTTATTTGTTTCATTAATTAGTAAGACACAATATGATAAAAAAAAAGAAAAAAAAAAAGCTGACCTGGTCGCTGCTTTTTTGTGGTTATTTTTACTAAGATTAGATTTTTTATTTATTATTTGACATGTTTCATTACCTTAGCTGTCAAAATTATTATGTTTTCTGATGAAGATTCCACTTTGGTTTGTTATTTTGTAGACAGCGTTTTATGCTCTAAAGTAAAGTTAAAGCCAGCACACATAGAATATTAATGATGACAGAAAACACAAATAACTGACCGCTCCTGTCAGAGAAGGTGATCTCAATGTAAAGTTACAGAAGCTAAGCAGTAAATTTTTAATGATCATGTACACTCTTCACACTCTGCTTTCCATGTTGCTTTCATAACAGATAAAATAGGCAAAATACGTAACATGTTGCTGTCAACTTTAAGCGGGTGGAGTCAGTCCCACCTCCACACTGGCATAGTCCTAAGCCCACTGATCCCCAGACACCATTCACTACTTCTGATGGACTGAGTCATAATTCTCCTGAGGTTTGATACTTTTTTTTTTGTGCAAAATAAAATCACCCAGTCACACAAACACATGCAAGAGGAAACGTTGTTCGTCATATGCAAAGACAGCCTTGAAATGCTCTCGCTGCCATTTTAGGGCATAAAATCACACCTGCACCTCTAGGAAATGGAGCGAATTATAGCTTCAACTCAGCTCTTGAGCTCGGTTTATGTCGCCGATATGAGTCTATTTCCTGTGACTTCACACAGAGGAAGGACTAAACACAAGACAAGTTCTCAGAGCTGCAGCTATGGATGATGAACACGCTTCTCAGGGGGCTTTTTTCACCCCTTCTTCTGTCGAGACAAAGAAACATTCTCTGCTTTTCTTCTCATATTTATTCCCATATTTTGTTGTGCAGTTCGTGTTCTCAATCACTATAAACTCTCGTCATCTTTCTCTCCTCATTGCATGCTAAAGCTCTTTATCAATCCTTGGCCATATTTTGTTATTTTCCTCCCTGCTGCACCATACCCTTCGGCTTTCCCAGTTCCCTCCACTGCCACCCATTAATCCTGTGTCGTTATGCAGAAATGCCAGTCACAGCAGACCCCAGACTGAGTCCCCAAGCCTTTTGCCACTATTTGCCTCACAAATAAATAATATGAATGCATTAGTGTGGATGTGTGTGTGAGCTCTACTGGCTGCCATTGCAGATATCCCCACCAGTGGGTAATCTCAGAGTTAAGTCTAGACCGGGCCATGGCTGCACTTAAATCAATGACTTTTAATTACAGCTGAGTTTTTCCTCTAATGGTTGTAATGGAGTATTAGGAAGGTGGGACCTCAGTGATGGAGAGATGGAAGGAGTGATAAAGATTAGTAAACAGGGCAGCGTACTTAACACATCTGAGAGTTTGAGCCGTTCAGATGCCACTTTCACACTGGGAGGTTAAACGCTTCGTTTGTTGGGTCGAATAATCTCATCTGACCTCGTTCACTGGAACCGGAACAGTAACACAATCACAATGACAGAAGTCTGACATTGAAACACTACTGTTGATTAGACGTTTTGCTCTGTTGTGCCTTTTATCTGCTTGTTTGCTGTTTTTTTTTTTTTTTCTTTTTTCCCCGACAGCGACTACAACAGAAAATTAGGTTTAGGGAAAAAGCAAATTAGCTCAGAGGATTTACTTACAAGATTAAATAAATGAAATTAAAAGCTTCCTCTTGCTTGACTTCCAGTGTGTCTGTTGCTCCTTTAATACTTTGAGTACACATTGTTTGATTAAAAAGAGAGAACATTAGTAACCTTGTAGAGTTTTGTATCATGCGGTGAACACCATTTAACCTGTTTTTTCAATATAATTTTGCATATTGTATTATATCTTGTCATAACTGTGGAAACACACTGTTAGACAGAGTGTAGATCTACCAGCAGAATTTCATATCTATTTTTGATCCAGTACAGGACAGTGTTTGCTTTATATTATGGTGTTAAAAGCACTGTTCTTAAAGGAGTGATATTTAGTTTTTTTTTAAATGGAATTATGCATTTTAAAACATTTCCCTGTGGTCTACATAAACTGTAAATGCTCTGCTTGGGTC
>JAPQRP010000012.1:8848382-8865574 GCA_037367295.1 Apogon hyalosoma | reverse complement strand
AGATATATAGATATAGATATATACACGTTTACTAATTAATAAAAAAAAAAAAAGAATGAAAACTTGACAAGAAAAAGACACCATTGCATCACCAAAGATGACTTGGATTCCAGACAGACAACCCAAAGTTTTTTCCTCTAATCTAAAATAATAGTAGAATGTATCAGACCAGTGCTATATAGACAAAAATCACAGCTATAACCTGCATTACTTTCCATTCCTGTTGATTTGAAACATTATCATGAAAATATCTATATCAGTTGTTGCAAAGAAGTATCATAATAAATATAAAATAAATATTTCTTTTAAGGGCTGATTTTTCTTCCTGGATCCAAGATGAAAAAAACAGACAGTTATTCATGGTTTAAAACAGTTACTTAATGTCAGAACATGACAAATATTTCAGAAATCTACAGTTATGGCCAAATATTTTGGCAATGACATACATTTAGTTTTTGCAAGCTTTACAGCTCCAATCTTTTTAAAGATTTTTCTCCCTAAGTGTTCCTTTGGCATATTGAAGAACAGTCAAAAGCATGATTTAAGATACAAGATTTTTAATAGCAAATAAATCACATTTAAGAGTCAATTTGAACAAAAACTTTTGGCCACAACTTTAAAGGTACACACTGAGCATCGAGTACATGATCAGTATGAACCCAGTCCCCTGTTGGCGATGAAACACCCAATTTTTTTGTCCATATAACGTGCCTTCAGTGCTTGTATTGCGCTAACAGAGTGTGGAGATATGTCTGGTTGTGTGAGACTAGTATGACTGTTATGCTTAATCCTTGTCCATTCTGCCCAGTGAAGTAGAAAATATCCTATCTGCCGTTAAAAATCCACTCACTTAACCTCTTATTAAGGCTGGGAGTAGAGAAACCCTAAAAGGCTGTTTTCTAATCACGTAGGTTCACTGTTTTCAGAGGAGTCAGGTCTGAATGTTACTTCAAGGTTAGGGTCACAGGCTGACAATGATTACATTATTCACTAAAGACCATTGAAGTGTCCTCAAACAGTGCAGCCGTGGGTAACAAAGAAAGTTTGTTCAGTGGAAAAACATTCACTGGAAAAAATCAAAATCTTACCAAGTGTATTTTTCTCATTTCTAGTCAAAATATCTCATCACACATAAAATAAGATATAATCACCTAAAGAGTAACTTTTCAGTGAGATATAAATAATTTATTTTTTGACAATAGATCTGGAAAATCTTATTTCAAGAAATCTTACCAAGATCATTTTCACATGTTCCATTGGCAGATTTTTTTTTGCTTGAATTAAGGAAAAATAAAAAATAAAAAAAATCTGCCAATGGAACAAATTAAAATTACCTTGGTAAGATTTCTTGAAATAAGATTTTCCAGATCTATTGTCTAAAAAATAAGCTCTTATATCTGACTGAAAAGTTATTCTTTAGGTGATTATGTCTTATTTTAAGTGTAATGAGATAGTTTGACCAGAAATGAGAAAAATACACTTGGTAAGATTTAGATTTTTGCAGTGTGTGATAACTGCACAAGGGAATTAAACCAAACACTGACGATAACATGAGTGTCACAAGGAATTAACAGAATCTGGATTCTGGAGAAAACTAGTCAGTAAGTAACTGAACTACACATCTAGTGAACATTAAAACCATGCAGCCAAACCTCATGCATTATTTCTGAAGCCACTAAGACAATTGAAAATCAAAAAATCTGTTGGGGGAAAAGGCACTCTAGGTTATGTTTTGTTTTTTACAAATTATTTTTCCAACTGTCATCATCATTCTGAAACCAAACCACTACAAATGCCACAGATGACTAATTTTCACTCCTGCTGCCTAAAAACAGGCAAACGTGTTCCAGCTAATAAGAGGATGCACCTGCTTTTATCCACTTCCTGGAGTCTCTCGATCAACAGTTGCAGTTATAATGCACCTGCTGCCCTGTCGCTGTGCATGTGGGAACACCATGCACGCGTGGATGCCGTATTAATCAAGGCTGCTCACTCCAGTGAAATGTAACATGGTTGTCAGAGTAAACCAGGCCTGTTAATGGATGTACTGTATACTGATGATGGCAGGATGTCTATTATTAATGGAAATGATGATAAACAGTTGAATGTTCACTGTTGTTCAAGCAAATTATATTTGTAGAAATGCCAGACATGTATGTGAGCACTATTGTACAAAAATACAATATGGATGGATGGATGGATGGATGGATGGACGGACGGACGGACGGATGGATGAGAGATGGACGGACGGATGAATGAGAGATGGACGGACAGATGGACGGACGGACGGGTGGATGGATGGACGAATGGATGTATGGATGAAAGATGGACAGATGGATGGATGAGAGATGGACGGACGGACAGACGGACAGATGGATGGATGGAGGGGCAGATGGATCAATGAGAGATGGATGACTTAAGAATATTTCTTATCCTTTTCTTCTTTTTTTTGTCATAAAAAAGATTTCATTTAAAAAGAAGACATAATAACAACCAGCACCAAAGTTCAGTGATTAGCTACTTGACCATCCTTCACAGTTACATTTTTAATACATTTTTTATTATAATATTCACACTTTGATGGCTGTGACACATCGTTAACACTGATGGGAATGACACATACAGACGAGTAAACGGCATTATAAATAGGCACATTTCCAGATGGATTCTGTACATTTTCACTGAAGTGTGAAAGAGTGACTTGTTTTCTAGTTAAATGGTCACAGGAGGCTGTGGCAAAAGGTGATAACACGAGACTGTTTTATTTATTTGTTTCAGCCTTAATAAAAGAAAGTTGTATTCCATAGAGAACATGGAAGCAACACAAACATTATGTGTGTGTAATTAGAGCTCCTCTGCTATGGTTAATTTATGTTTGTTGATGCTAAACAGAGTACTATCTCATACATCATTTCACTGGAGATCACTTGAAAAGGCCAGCGATAACGCCTGTTTCTAAAATAGCCTCATCGCTTTCAGGAAAACAATGGTTTCAGACCTGTGGGCGTAACATCAGTTTCAATGAAATATCAGAAAAATATGATAGTCGCTAAAGTACAAACAGAGGTAGATCTCCCTGGAGATGGCACAGAGGACGCGCTAAATATTGTAATTCATCTTACAAGTACTGCTGTCTTGAATAACTTTTTCTGGGGCTTTGAGGGATTATGAATAAAATCCAACTTAAGATTTGCCAAGCCAGCCCGGTGCTTTGACGTGTACCTCCTACCGCTCAGTCCAACATGTCCACATCCTTTGACAACCGGGACTTTCTAGACTATGTTTAGAAAATATGCACAGGGGTTGGTCTGGGGAGAATGGGACTCCAAAGGACCCGGGTGAGGGTTTAGTCTTGTCTTTTTAAAAGGTCCTCCAGCTTTTTTCCACTCTGTCACTCACTTGCTTCCACTTCTTGACTTTTTGATATCTTGCTGGTGTATTTCTAATTTATACACTTACCACATAGTTTTTATTCTAGATGAGAGCTGTCGTTGAATATTCTTGCTTGAGGATAAATCATAGCGATGAATGTTGATGCATAATGAATGATGTCGGTTATCTCCTTATTTCACGGTCTAGTTGGGATTTTTTTTGTGCTAATGCCTATTTAATTTAAGGAAAACAAAGCATTCTGATTTGGACGTCAATTATCGGTAGATATTAACGGTGATTAACATAAGTTTTCACATCTTTTTCACATAAGTAAATAAAGTAAGAAAACTGAGGACATGATGCTCAGTTCCAAATATATAAGTGCCCTCTTTCCACTGCTCATTCATAAACATGCAGTTCAGCAAATAAAGAAAATGTACTCATATATCCAACAGGGATTGTTCTTTTGTCAGGTTCATGGTGTGAGATCCTTAAAGAAAAAAAACAAAAAAAAAAACAGTTTCTCCTTCTGATGCAGTGTAATAAAGAGCGTTCTGCTTCTGGAATCACAGCCGTCGGTGCTGTTAAAGGTTCAGGTCAGAGGCCTCACATCGAGGTCCAGGAGGATCCTGGGAGTCAAGCAACCGCAGATCTGCAGACCATATATGAGGGAAAACATCTTCCCTCAGGCCTGAAAAATAATATCCTTCCCTCAGGCAGGTGCTCCAGAGCACAAACATACCACTGCCTGGATGTAAGCATCGATTTCTGTCAATGTGGACGGTCCTGATTGTTCACTGTTGTGGATCATATTTTTCATTTATTCATTTACAATGTGTCATGTATTTAGTCATTTAGATCATTTATTTTACAGAATTATGAATATTTATTGATTTTTAGTATTGATCTTGGATAATTTATGGTGTGTATATATTTTTAATAGTTATATGATATGATGTATTATTTTTAATTATACACTTTAATTATTCAGTGCTGTACAGAAGCAGCTCTGTGTGTCTGAGAATACAAATTTCTCTCTCTGTAAATCTGTGTCAGACACATTTTGCTTCTGATTTTACGTTATCTTACAGTATGTTTGGTTGGATCTTTCAACCTGCATGGTTTCCATGAAATAGAAAGTGATACACCAAAGTCTTAGGACACTGGACCATCACACCTTCACTTCAAAGAACATTTACCATTCCTGTTGTTTTTTATGCTCTTGTAATTAGGGCAGGTATCAGTGGGTATCAACAAGTGTCACAGTAAAAGTCAAATCTATGTTAAAAGTTTGGTTTTTTTTTCTTATTTTATTTTTTTCCCCCAGAGAGTTAGTTGAAGCAGAATTTGACAAACACTTGAGTATATTTAAGAAATGTAGTGGTACAAGTTAAAACAATTATCATGAAAAAAAAAATCAACATTGAGTAAAATTAAGCAGAAACAAAATTGGAAGTGTTTTTAAGTGTTGTAGTAAAACAAAAGTAACCTGGAAGGTAAAACAGAAATGTATATCCCAATGATATTTATCGAAATATAAAATTATCTCATCTTTGTCATTATTATCATTTTACAGCCAATTGTTAACAAAAAACTTCAATTCAATCTCAGTTAACATAATATTGTAACAAGCTGGATCTGATTTATTTATGTTAGTTATATCTTACATAAATAGGAGGATGGAGGAGGATAAGTGTCCTGGACAGTGATCAGTGCTTTAGTTAAAATTAGACGACTATTTAAAGAAAAAACCTAAATTAATCAGTGGAGAAATTTAACCAGTGTGGATGCTTCCCCACAGGTGCACTGCATGGTACAATGGAGCAGTTCACAACTCAACATACACTGAGGCATGCATGAAAATGCTGAGCAGGCCCAGCTAACTCTGACTGTGGATCAAAATGGCAGCAGGAAAACATCTAAGGCTACGGTCAGACAGCGGGTCTTAATGCACAATTTGGATTTTTGGGTGAAATCAGATTTTTTTGTGTGCTCGTTCATATTACACATTAACCCTGTCAAGCCTGAACCATTAAATCATTGACAGAAAATTCCAGTTCTTTGAAACTGGAGCCTTTATGGGTCCTTCTGAGCAACCAAAACAATTTTTTTTAAAATACCAATTTCCACGTATGAGTTTTAATTTTATATCATATTTGATCCATAGGGTCTCAATGCTCAAATATTATTTTTGAACAAACAAAAACATAATGTAACACAAACATGTCTAACAAATTGATAATTCCTTTTCAAAATTGTCAAAGTTCTGCCTCCCTCCTCATTAATGACAGTCTTGTAGTGTCACTGGAAAGGCCTCTGGTGAATGAATTTCCTCCCCCTGGTGGATTATCTGTGTATTGCATGTATCTAATTGTATACATCAGGTTTTTCAAGACAAAAAATATCATAGTGATCATGCAGAGGGCCTCAAAACTCATGTATCAAATATGATACATTTGGCGTTATAGGGTTAAATGCGACTTCTGTCAGTTTTGAATATGAACTGAATGTGACCCTGAAGAGACCCGCATGCGCAAAAGAGGTCCTGACATAATGCGTGATGATGCAGGCACGCACTGTGTTTACGGAAGTAACACACCTGAGACACAGAAGTGTGACATTTGTCGCATTTCAATGACATAAAGGTCGGATAAATGCGACCTGGCCAGCAGACTGAAGTCGCATTGCAGAACATCAAATACATATCGGATTTAGGACCACATATGAATGTGGCTTGGGTTGGATTTGAAAAGATAGGATTTGTGCTGTTCAAACTGTCTTTAACAGATCGGATACAGGTCACATATGGGCAAAAAAATCGGATTTGGCCCACATTTACCTGCAGTCTGAACGTAGCCTAAGTGACTTTGAAACAGGGTTCATTGTTTGGTCACAGATGGCAGGAGTTTCGGTCACAGAGACCACTCAGCCTGCTGCTCTTTCACTTGGAACTAATGTAACGTCACATTGGGAAAATATGCATTAGTCATATGTAATTAAAAACAGAGGAGCAACTTCACAACAGGTGACTGAGAATGTCAGTGTGTCAAAAATAACTTACATTAAAAGGATGCGTCAGTGCACACACTCATACAACTGGAGTTCCATTCAGAGCTCCTTACGCAGAGTAGAATTTGTATTCATTATTTCATTATGTCAGACATTTGAACAATCTTCAGTACCTGAAATTAATCAGAATACTTTATTAATCCCAGGGGGAAATGATGTGTTACTGTCACCCCATTCAAGTATAATGAAAAGCTGCAGGAAAGGAAATTATCAACACAACAGAAAAATATACATATTAAATAAAAATGTGCAAACCAAATATACATATTAAAACACTCTTAAGACACAAAATCAGAACAATAATTTGTACAATATTTACTAGACGCCTTCTTTTCTCAAGGATTTTATTGTGAAACAGGAACTATGCTTGTGGGAAACACACTGACTGGTGTCATTTTGTGAAACGTGTAACACTGTTTATAATTCTTTGTATGTTAAAAGCTGTTTTACAGGAAGTCAAAGATTATAGCTCATTTTACCTTTTGGCCAACATCTGGCCGAAGGGGTATTGTCATCGTTTTGTCATCTGTCTGTCCGTCCGTCTGTCCATTCAACGGCATAATCACCTTATCTGAAGAATGCATTGACATATCTGCACCAAATTTATACTGTGGATGCATCTTGGCATCCACAGTATAAGCAGAAGCCTAGTGAAAGTAGGTGACCATGACCTACTTTTTCAACGTCAAATGGCCTTGTGCAGTTATAATATCTGAGTACTTTCAAATATAAATATGAATGTAATTAGTTTTACTCAAAGACAATCTAATCTAAATTATAGGGCAGTGACTTTCAACAGAATCTTACACTATATTTGGCCGACGGGGATTAAAAGTGTGCAGCACGTTATGTTAAAGGAACCTGGAGTTAGGAAAAGGTATTTATTACTCTGATGAAAAATAACTTGATCTATAATTTTATTGATTTTTGTCAATGATTTGCTTCTAATTTTTGCTTCTTGGTGGTTGTATTGCGTTTTTTCATGCATCTGTAAAAAAAATAAAAAATAAAACTGATAAGATGGTGTATGAGTCATTTTATTCTTTTGGTATGTGTGTGGGTGCTGAGTTCAGATTTTCTTAAATACAAGTAGGAGTACTTAAAAGTCTGTTTTAGAGGGAAGCCTGGCCCACTTAACATCTTTAATATGGGTGTTCTTTTATCTATTTTTGATTTGTGTGCTGTCTATATTTTTGTAATATATTTAGTCATTGACTTTATTCTTTCTTGTCTTTAATATTAGGTAAAAAGGAACACCTGGGGTACCACCAAGTATATGGAACTGTACATAGTGGCTGACAACACACTGGTAAGACCACTCCCCATTTCCCACAATACTTTTACGCTCATGCTCCTCTACTGACGTCACTCACCCATCAGGCAACATAAAGACGGACAAAGAAGCCACATCTTGAACACTTATCTCATCCAGGCTAATGGAACCCTTTCATGCTAAGAGCTCTGACAGTCTGAAGCAAGTGGAGGGTTTTGTGTGTCTAATGAGTGGGTATGTTTAGGTGGAATCTACAGATGTGTGCTTGTGAATAGACTCTAAACTGCAGTGATGAGATCCTATATCTCCATAAAGGTCTTTCAGTCTGTCAGCTGCATTAGAGCCATGGTAACAGCACACGGTGACCAATAACAACAGTGCTGCATAATTGGTATAATTGCATTGATGGACTGGAGCAGAATGGACAAAACAGGACTTGTTGTGTATTGTGCTGTTTTTATGTATTATTAGTCTCTGCGGGAAACTTTTAAAGGGATAGCCCCTCATATTTAACGTCTCTGAGCCTTATTCGTGCTGCTAATCCTGCCCCATCTCCTCCGTCACACAGTTTAAACGGCAGAATAAAGACTACGAGAAAACCAAGACGAGGATAATGGAAATTGCCAATTACGTGGATAAGGTAAGGCTGATGGCTTCTCCAGACAGCAAACAGCTAGATGCACCAAGCTAATAGACACTGTTGGACTTTCATCACATATCTCGATGTTATCCATTACTAATCTACTCCAGTGTGTGTTGGGTTTATGTTCCAACTAAATGATTAGAGATTGAAAAATGTCAACAAATACCTACAGTGGTGTGAGGCCCCTCTGAGGTTAATCCATATTGTCCTTCAAATGCCCCTCACTGGACAAATTGCCTTGTGTGACCAGAATATGTTATACAAGATTATGGGTGGCCCTATTTGTTGCTACACTTACGGTTTGTGTGTGTGTGTGTTTAGTTCTACAGGGCTTTAAACATCCGCGTGCCTCTGATTGGTCTGGAAGTGTGGACGGATAGGGATCAATGTATCATCTCAGAGGAGCCCAACTCCACCCTCTGGTCCTTCCTTCAGTGGAGGCAAAAGTTGAAATCACGCAAGAAACACGACAATGCCCAGCTGCTGACGTACGTATGTGGTTGATAAGTCTGATGTCATTGGTGCCATAAGGTCCTGGTGCCTGAGTGCATGTTTACTGTAACTTCTCTCTTCAGAAGGGGCTAAATTTAAGTTTCAACATTCCCTGTATTGTCCCACAATGTAAAGAAGTTAGGTTTGGGTTTCTACATGCTGCATCCATACAGAGTCAGTTGAAACCGTACATAATGGAGGACATACTGAGACAAGTTGCAAAAAACATGAAAGGCTTAGTTAATTTACCCAGAGAAAAAACAATTAAATAAGAGTGCTGCAATTAAGAAAAAGTCTCTAAATATGGAATTTAACCTGTAAACATATATGTATACATACTGTACACTTTTCCATAGTCAGGTTTTAGTTGCATTAGATACTATTAAAGCTCCTGGTCTGTTTATAGCAGTACATCACTTCACTTTAGCTTTAGCTGTCTTTTAACATAAATTGTTACTTGATTTATCTTTTTCCTGAACTGGACAGCACAGGTAAGGGGCTGAGAAACCAAACATAACATGTGAAGATGTGATACACCTCATAAAACCTTTATTCTTTATCACGGGAATCAGTAAAGATGCAGTTTGGCAAATGCAGTGGGAGCTAATTAGTTAGCCAAAATGCTAACGTTAGCTAATGCGCTAACATTAGCTAACGACAAATACCATTTATTTTTCCTTCAATTAAGACTTGTAATTTTACATACCAGCTTTATCCACTTCCTCTGGTCTTTATCATCGCATGTAAAGAAGTAAAATGACAACTACGGTAGATGTGTTTTATGGACTCAGGAACACTGTTCTGCAGCAGATTGAATACACAGTAATGAATAGGTTTGGACCTGGAAGACAGAAATGACAGCTAGGATGTAGGACTTTATTTTGGAAAATAATCACAATATGGTCTGTGGCTGGAGAGGAGTAGATTTTTATCCTTTTTGAATGATGCCATAATTTACATATATGATGTTTGCTGGTTTAAAAGACAAGTCTGTGGTTAAACTGTTGACAAACACAATATGTAAAAGATTAGACTAGACTGGAGGTGACGACATTCTGTGTCTCTCTGTGATCTGTTTAGAGTCGTCAAAGATGTCTCTGCAGCTTCAACATGACCAGACTTATAGTGGTTTTTGCCTCTTTCAACACTTTTTCACCTCAGTCTCAAAGATTAACCCTATAAAGCCATTTGTATCATATTTATTACGGCAGGTTCTGAGACCTCTATCTTCTCAACAAAATTAATACTTTCCTGAAAAACCTGTTGCATGTGACACAATATCTGTTTTCTGTCCCCTGGTGGATTATCATCCTACTGCAGCCAGTGGAAGGGCTTTTTATGCCCTTTTCAATATGGCTGCTATTATTAAATCATCCACACACTTTTTGCAGGAAAGTCTTTGGTAATTTTCAAAAAGTTTCATTAAAAAGAACATTTATATTGTTATTCATTCATCTTGATAATTTATTCCTTATATTCCAGTTAAACTGTGTTAAAAACATTTGTATCGAATTTGATCCTGCAGGTGTATAAGGTGTTTAATAAAAATGCCCATTGTATCAAATGTGATACAAAAATATCTCATCAACAGCATGATATGGCAAAATGTTTGGTTTGGATACTGGTAAAAGGACTAATAGGCATCTCAATTCTAAAAAAAATTGAATTTTGTGGCTAGTTTTTGATGGGTCAGGTTTTACAGGGTTAAGGTAAAATGTGCAAAGAGGTATCAAATGGACCAAAACGTGATACCTCAGCTGTTTAATACAAACTACATGATTCTTAGCTATCTTTGCCCCAAACTGTGACTCTCTTGGTTTGTATAAATGGTGGCACAAAAGTGGCTCACACCGTTGATCGTATTATTTTTTCCTAAGTCCGGTCTCATGGTGTATAGTCGAAGGGGCAGGACATCTGCACTCTTTACTGTTTAGCTGATGATCCCAACACCCAAAGGACCATCTGTTAATGATTTCACACTCAAATGCGGAGCAAATATTAAATGAAGTTCGAGGAGAATACACTGCTGTTATGTAAATATCAGTACTTGAACAGAACATTAAAAACTATAAGTATGATGTGTTCACTGCAGGAAAAAAGCAATACTAGTAATTTACAGACAGCAAGTAAATCGCCATCATTCATGTACAAAAATGCTACAAATTGAATCCAATCAAAAAAAAAAAAAAACAAACAAACAAAAAAAAAAAATAGAAATGACTGAAAGGTTTTGTTGCTATGAAAACAGTACACTTTCTGGTCTGGTTGTGCTGGGGTAGATTGTCAGGTTGGTGCCCTTGTTAAGGTGCTTGTTGTTGGAGATGAGATGGTGAGGGGTAAAATGGGTAAATCTGATCTCCAGGATGACTGTAAAGTAGTCATTTTATATTTTATCTTCGATTTCATCATTGAAGAGCAGCTATAAAAAGGCTGTATTTTTCTGGGAACATTGCAATGTCACTTATTTTTTCACTTATTTAAGTGTCCACTCTGTTAAATATCCTTTTCCCCTTTTTGAAAAAGAGGGCGAACAAGAGCTCATCCTCCACTACTCCAGATGTTTGCCTGCACTAAGCCTGTTTTAGATGCTGACTTACCGATACTTGGAGAATTATTGCAGAAACAGCTCAGTGCATCCGAACAGTCCATCGGTCCATAGAACACAGACGACAAAAACACCTGGGACAATGCACAGCTGTGTGTCTTAATTGATCACGCGACATTAAACACACCGTCCGTCTGAAACTGCAAAGGTGTCTGTTCTCACTTTCCTAACAAGTTCTGCATGAGCGTGTCTTAAGAAAACAACAACACACAAAACAAAGTGTTGATTTCTCTTTTTTTCACATTCTTACCTTTTCATATTCATCTCAGGAGGAGCCAATCTGCGAAACGATCCATGTGTTTTTTGTTTGGAGTGAAAGCCTGCAGAGACTCTTCCCTCCTGTTGTGAATGCATGGGCTCATTATCATCACTGGACTTTAAATAATAAGAAAGCTGATTAACTCCACATCCACCCACCTTCACCTCCACTTCCCTGATGAGCTGCTGTGAGGATCCTAGTGACAGAAACACCCGTTGCCTTTGGACGAAAATTTTCAGACTTAGAGCGTATAAATTGACAAATGATAAGTTAAACAGGAATTTTATTAAGCAAAAGATCACACTTTCATTATAATTGGGCTGAAAGACTGTAATAGCATCGCAGCTTGACTCCCAGCGCGTGCACACACACCGGCATCCACACATTTATTTGTAAGCAGTTAATTGGTGGCCCCTGTTGCTCTGTAATTAGTTGTGCTGATACCAAAGGGCCTATTTTGTTTTGATTCATCAGACAGGCCTTGATTTTGTTTTTGGATGCTAACGTGACAGCTGCCAGGAGACCACATGGAGAACCGAGGCTCCACGCACGCCGCCTCCCTCACGTCTCCCATGCCGATTTTGTCTGTTCGCTTGCGCTGCATATGCAATCAATGTGCATCTGCCGTAGAGGCACAAACAGTGGAGATTAAGGTTAAGTGATTTTTGTTGTGTGTATGTGTGTTACAGTGGTGTGATTTTCAAGGGGACGACTATTGGGATGGCGCCACTGGAGGGCATGTGCAGCCTGGAAAACTCCGGCGGCATCAATGTGGTACGTGGGAATCCTCTTTTCTTCTCTATCTTTTCTTCCCCTTTCTCTATATTGTTTTCACTCACAAACAGTTGGTCGTCTTTTTCCATTGCTCTTCTCTCCCAGCTTGAATCTGTCCTTTATTGATTGGCGGCAGTTGTGAGAATGCTCCAAAAGGAAAACATCTTGCTGGTTATTGCTTCCCCGTATGGCATTAGGTCCAGAAAAAAAAGGGTTTTCCAATGTTTCATTGTAAACACAGTCTGTTCTTTTCAATCCCTTCTTCAGTAAAAGCATCAGTACAATGGACAAAGAGCATGAAAAGTAAAAGTAAAATGGTCCCTGACAGTGTTTTACTATTATACATAATGTTTTTGATTCCTATTTACTGCTGCATTAACCCATAAAGACCCAAACAGCCACTGGCGACCAAAATCAACTACCAATCTAAACTATTTAATACCTGTTGATCCACTAATCCCATCAATCTGTGGATGGAGATGCTTGGATTATGTTTAGTTAATGATATATTTGACCGCAAAAGTCACTTTTTCTTCAGTTTTCTCTGTTTCTAATATAACCCTCAAATATAATCAGTGAATTAAATGTAGGAAAATACCTAATTTGCACGCTGAATGTATCATACTTGATACATGAGTTTTGAAGCCCTCTACATGATCAGTGTGATATTTTTTTCTTGAAAAACCTGATGTATACAATTAGAAACATGCAATACAGGGATAATCCACTGGGGGAGGAATTCATTCACCAGAGGCCTTTCCAGTGACACTGTAAGAGTGTCATTAATGAGGAGGGAGGCAGAACTTTGCCAGTTTTGAAAAGGAATTACCAATTTGTTGGACGTGTTTGTGTTGTATTTTGTTTTTGTTTGTTTAAAAATATATATATTTGAGCATTGAGACCTGCTGTATCAAATATGATACAAAATTGAAAATCATACATGGAAATTGATATTTGACAAAAAAGGTTTTGGTTGTTCAGAAGGACCCATAAAGGCTCCAGTTTCAAAGAACTGGAATTTTCTTTCAGTGATTTAATGGTTCAGGCTTTACAAGGTTAAAATAAATGGTGATAAATCACTTAAGAAAGGTTAAATAGAGAGAAAAAAATTGTTTTTGTAAGTGCTACAAAAGTCTGGGTCTGTATGGGTTAATGTGTTTGCATTTTTGTTTTGCATTTTACTCTTGTAGATATTTCAGGTTGAGCTCACTTTAACTACTTCATGTACTGTTGGTAGTTTAATCTATAGCAATGCACTTCAAATTCTGTCATAACATTATGCTTGTAGAATGAAGTGGGGAAAGTGTACCTCATAAAAATCTGATTTTCATGAGGTCAGAAAAACAGGCCCCTTTTCAAGTTGGTGACAGTATATGTTGCAGCAAAGGCAGAGGAATTTAAGAAGAATTTTCTCAACCTGTAAAGAAATGGTTAATCCTTCAACGTATCATAATAATCAATATCTAAATATTTATTCAAGATTCAAGAGGTTTTATTTTCATATGCAACATGAAACATGGCAGTTACAAGGTACTGTACAATGACATTGTTTGCCATCTCTCTTTCCACAGTAGAATAAAGGTAAAAATAGAATAAAAAGCATGTGTATAATTAAAAAGACTAAGTGTATTAGCAGTAGTCGCTTTTCAGTTGACCCTCAAATTGCACAAATATAACTTGCGCATAAAAATTGACCTAATAGAAAAATGACTAATGTGAAAACTCTTGTTTTTCAATTAAAAGTTTTTGTGCTGGCAAGAGGTGGTTTTTCGGGTTTAGTGCAATTGGTATATCACACAAAACTGCAATGGAAAGACCTTATTCAACAACTAGAGTCACGTGATGTTAACAAACATTACAAGCAAAGAAGAAGAGTTTCAAAAGAAACATGGCACGGTATGTGTGGGCACTCCAGGAAACCGAGTAATTTTTTACATTTAGAACAGGATAGAGGGGCAATATATTATAATAATGAATATATCTGTAAATCAACATAATATTTACGTTCGTTGCCATGTTTATGGGATGACTTCTTGTCATCTCACAATAATAAACAAATCGTATTTGTGATTTAGTGGAAACACTGACATTACGCACTTCTGTTTTTTTCGACATTTAGTAAATATCTGTAAAGTTTGGAAAAGCAACTATTGATGTGTCCATGATCCATGTCGACAAAAATGTAAAAAACTGAAATGCAATTGTAAAATAGTAGGCTATACTGTCACTGAGACCCCCCAAAATGTCATGTTCTCAGAGGAGCCAGTTCCTTGTGATTCCCTGTTATTTATTTTATTTTATTATTTATTTTATTTTATTTTATTTTACCTTTATTTAACCAGGAGAACCTCATTGAGATTAAAAATCTCTTTTTCAAGAGTGTCCTGGTCAAGACGGGCAGCAGTACATTAAATAGTTTCAAACAGACACAAATTCTCATTCATAAAAACAAAAAGTTTTCAATACATCAAGGGACACAAAATCAAGTCAAACCTTTCAAAGTCAGTTTTGCTAAAAGTGCGCACAAAGTGAGGATAAGTATATTAGACAAAACATCTGCAGCCAGATGTCTCCGACTCTTAAGTCAGACAACATCCTCTTGAAAGTGTCCAGCGAAACCAGGTCTTCATGTAGTTCATTCCAAGTGAATGGAGCCGCAAATCTGAAGGCCTTTTTCCCCTGTTCAGTTGTAACTTTAGGAACAGAAAAAAAGAAAAGATCCTGAGAACAAAGATTATAGGTGTCAGTGGTTCTCCGATTGATGTGGGTCAGAAAGTAGGATGGGAGCAGACCCAGTGTAGACTTATACATTAAAATGCACCAGTGACTAAGTCTGCGAGCTGACAAAGAAGACCAACCAACATGAGCATAAAGCAAACAATGAGTGAGAGATTTAAAACTGGTGATGTGATTTTGCACATTTGCAATGAGGTGGTGTCCCTGACAATTAAATCTAAGGGTCACAGTACAAACGACAAATACCATAAAACAGGAAATGTTTACAGAGAAAAACCGTGAACGTTTGTACACAAATCAAATGGGCCTAGTGTCGCACCTTTTAATCCTCAGCACATCATGTTTGAAGTGGTTAAATGATGTAAAGTAGAAGCTAAACTCCTGAAGAAGTGAAGAACAACTACAGTGTCCTAGTTCCAAAGGTAAAAAAGTGAAAGTCGCAGTGATAGAGCTGCAGAACACACACAGCAGTATTCACATGTACTTAGCTTCTCTTTGATCTGCTGAAAGCTGTCATTCACTCTGAGCCCTGCCTCTGAATTATGCATACGGTATAAAATAGGGATGTGTTAACTGTCGTCGTGATGTTCTGCAGTGAAATCCTTGGAATGCTGTTTAATGCTTTGAGGGTCGAACCGCATTAATGTGGGCTACCGAGTGTGTTGGCTGTGTGGAGGTGAGCGGCGACTCCACTGCTCGGTCAGCCACAGGTCATTTGGATGCAGCTGGCCACCTCAGCCCACAGGAGAGCTAACAGTCTATTAGAAGCTAATCAAGCTTGGAAAAGCTATCGATCTCTGTGGCCACATCCATTCAGTCCAGGGCTGTACACTTTCACAACCTGAATAGTACTATATAGTGGATACTTTATAGCTGCAGGCAGAAATAATGTTAAGGATGTTTCCAACCCAGCTATGATTAACACACTTCACTGTGGGTCGTTTCTACCATTAAAACACATTTACACCAACGACACAACACAATATGAGGACAGTCTGTGATGTGCAGTGTCATTGTTCAGTGTCATTGTTTTGCACAACTTGAAATAAGTGAACAAACCTGGAAGTATATGTATTTTGTACTATAGAGATCAATCCATGTGAAATCACCAGAGGCCTTTTGACTGACCATCTCCAAATTGCTTCTTACCTTCAGAAAATAATGTTATTAGTCGTAGAAAACTTGACAGAAAATTTCATCCTTATATCTTTTTTACTTTTTGAGGGGTTTTGTAAATGTGATGTGGTGCTGATTTTACCAATATGATAATAAAGTTTATTTATATAGCACTTTTTGCAGAAAGATTTTACAAAGTGCTTTACAATAAAATCAGAAGTAAAATACATAAACAACTAGGGATGGGTACTTTTCACATTTAAACCGATACGGTACCGATAGTCGGTTCCTGGGAACCGCTACCGGTATACAACGGTACCTGTTTTCATTACTTTTTGCGTGTGTGTATGGTGATTAAAGTCATTTTGCCTATTATAAAAAAAATGTAAAAACTTCCAAATTCTGAATATTTATTTCTCAACATCACAAGTGAAATAACATAACATCATAAAACTTGAGGAAAGCGTGTGTAGGGGAGGGCAAATAACTTAAAAATAAATATAACCTATATAACATTTTCAAGCTAAAGTATTACAAACTAAAATAAACCACTCCCCCTTCATGAACTGTACTGCACATGTTCACCACTTCTTTTTCAGGAACACCAGCATATCTACTTTTTCTGACTTTTTTTTTTTTTTTACTTTTCCACTTCTTCTCCCCCGATGGCTGGCTGTAGGTGAGGAGCCGCCGGCTGCTGCAGGTGCAGTGACGGTGCCTGGTGTGGAATTAATAGTTTGCACTCCTTTGGGGCTTTCTAATATTGTACAGTCACAGAAAAAAAATATTAGACCATCAAAAGTCATCAAAAACAATGGTTATGCAATCAAGTACTAACTCCTGTGTGTATCAT
>JAPQRP010000012.1:8832222-8848282 GCA_037367295.1 Apogon hyalosoma | reverse complement strand
TGGAAAATGGATAGATATCAGCTCTGAAATTCAACTACTATGAGCTATTTTTGTTGTTATCATTATATTTGTCCAAAAAATGTACCTTTAGTTGTACCAGGTATTAAAATGAACAAGAAATTGAATAAAACAAGGATGTCTAATAATTTTTTTCTAAGACTACATTCCTCAGCCTTCAGGTGTAGATTATGTTTGACTAAATGGTTCCTCGGGTTTGAGGTGTTGCCATTAGTGATACATGGGTTGGGTTTTTTTTTCAACCTGCAGGTCCCGCTTTTTGTGAAATTATTTGACCTGCCCCCAACCCAACAGGTAACCCACAGGATGCACGAGTAAAGGCTCCTACAGGGTCAGGCATACTTGACTCTGCGGACGTCCGCGTGTACTCGAGGCGGACTTAATGCAGACCCAAAGCGATGTCCGCCAGACACATCCACGCAAAGCTCAAGACACTCCTCCACCCTCTCCCGTACAGACACACAACACAAGGATGTGTTCAAATACTGACATGTGGTACCATTTGACTTTGAGTGAATCACTGCTCGGCAGTACCAACGGATTTCAGTCAGTACCAGTAAAAGTATCAAATTCTGTACCCCTCCCTGTAGGCAACAAAAACACACAGTTACATACACAGGTGTAAAAAACCTACAGCTACATACACAGACACATAAAAACATAAAAGCAAATGGTGATAAACCCCCACCTAACTAAAAGCCTGTCTAAACACGTAGGTCTTCAGTTGGTTTTTAAAGACTCAATCGAGCTTTAAGTGCAAAGTGCCAGTAGCAATGCATTCCAAAGACTCAGGGCTACTGCTTGAAATGGTCATTGAAATAATACTAGAATTAACGAATACAATAACTAATGAGTGGTACAGAAGAATATGCTGAGTTCAATAAGTCATTACATTTAACGAACATAATAGAGTATCATAACTTTTTTTCTAGGTAAAGTACAAGTAGTTTTCTAATGTCTGTGGAAGATCCACTTTTGCAAATTTGCCAAATTACAATTTGATGAAATCGACAAAAAGTTGTTTGTGCTTCAAAGCAATTTTGTCCCAGTGTCTCCACAACAGAGCACATCAAACCTTGAAATTGTTAGTGTTTATTTGTCATGTTGTGGTGCTATTATGGCAATTTAGTATTTCTCTAAAAGACATAACATTTTTGTATTTATGAGACATTCATTCATTATCTGAGCCTGCTTTAGTCTCACTAGGGTCACAGGGGTCGCTGGAGCCTATCCCAACTACTTATGGGCGAAGGCAGGGTACACCCAGGACCTGTCCCCAGTTCATCACAGGGCTGACATGTAGAGATGAACAACCACTCTCACATTCACACCTATGGGCAGTTTCGATTAACCAGTTAACCTATCAGTTAATGTCTTTGGATGAGACATTAAAAATGAAAATGATAATGTGTATTGCTCATGTATGACACGTGTACTATAAAAACAATAATACCACTGGAAAGAGCATTTGTGAGGGATAAATATGAGATTATTTATTAATTTGATTTCTGTAACCACTTAATCCACTGGAGAGGCACAACTTATCCCAGCTGAGATCTGGTAGACATGTCATTTCATCACTTCAGCAGAGCAACATGAGAAATAAACACCAAAATATAGAAGACTGTAGTGGAGATGCACTGGACCAAAAGTACGCAGAAGAACAAACATAAATGTTTTTTGCAGTTTTCAGCAAGTTATAATTGAATACAGCTGTGGGTGTTCTTTGACATAAGTTTTAGAAACATGTTGTTCCTTAGCCTGTTTAGACAGAGGGTCGCTGCCTGAAGGGACCCTCAGGCAATTAACCCATGATTTCCAGGTGGTTTTCATCCTAAGAACTGTAATTTTTTGTAGGTGTAGCTGGAAAATATATAGTTTTTCTGCGTTTCCAGCTGCATTTACTCTGAAACAATACATTTTATAATGACTCTGACACTTCTACATTAATCTCATAGGTGTTACTTTTCTTTTGAACCTAAATGTACTAAGAAAAGCATTGCTGCTTATGAAATATGCTTTATTCATTTTGTGAATGCCATTTTTCACTGGCAGGCTGAGAAATGAACATCTCCTGAACATTTCATGCAACTGTCATGAATAGCTAAAAGTAATGACAAATTGAATCCAGCATCTTCTTCTGTAGCATTTGTTTTTACAGTAAAATTGGCATCACACACTAATTTCAAAGTCCTAATATTTGAAAAACTAAAGACATACAGCTGTATGGTATTTACAAGGACTAATAATGTTATTTTCTGAAAGTGTAAGGCAAATTAGAGATGGTCACTTTCTGAAATCAGTCATTTGAGGCAAATTTACTATAGTAGCCTCCACTCACTGAATGAAGATCTGAAATGAATTAATTTCAACCAGCTTTTATTTTATAAATTGCACAGATAATTTAAGTTATTTAAATATGGTTTAATTTCTGCTGCTTCAACAAATATCTTGAGAACTTAAAAAAAAACTGGGAAACGTCTTAACTATTAAGATGAGTCAAAATGGTGATCATCTTCATATCCTCTTTTTTCAAAACCTATGAGAAATTGACAGTTGGTGTAAATAAAATGATTTTTATTGATTCTTGTTTTAGGCTGTTTTTGCGCATGTTCTCGTCTTGATGGCAGTGAAAATACTATTGATCAGTCTGCACCAGAAAAAGCTTTTCAGTTCAGGTATAAATGAACACCTGTCTATCAGACTGGATGTTAGTGGCAGATCTGTTGATTGCAGTCGTCATAGACATTGGATTCCATCCTCTTTGTGAATCTCAGTCCACGCCTTTAACATCTCTTTCCCCCTCAGATACATGCTTCTCACTTGGATGGTTTTAGTTTTATGTGCTGAGGTTTTGGGGAGATTTTTCCTCACCTAAACATTACGACAAGTTCCAGGGGAAATGTCTCTTAGTAAATGGACTGCATTAATTAATGTAGTGGTTCTTAATGGCACCCAAAACAACATGTCACATGCACCCATCAGTGCAGTGGGTGTCAGTGTCTCCACCAAGGACACTTTGACATATGGACGGGAGCCAGGGATTAACATATATACCTTCCGATATACCTTTCTGAGCCACCAACGGTGTCATCTGTAGATTTATGGTGACACAGGTTCTGCTTTTTGGAAAGTAGAAATATAGGTATAACCCAAGGAGAGAAGTATCATTGGGATAGTAAAGGCTGTTTGTATCTTTAAAAATACATTGACAGACAATGGCTTTTTAAGCAATTGAGTTTGGGGGGGGATTTTTGCTGATAGGACATGCTCATAGGCAGGAATGGCATGGAAATGGATAGAGATATCAATATAGTCACTATTGATCACTAATAGGAAGTCATATATGTACTTTCATTTAACCCATAAAGACCCAAACATCCACATCTACCAAAATCATTTACTGATCTAAACTGTTTAATAATTGTTGATCCACTAATCCTACCAATACATGTAAATAATTGGTGTAAAATGTAGTTTGTCATCTTTTCATGATCAGATATGACCCATTGACCTATTGGATGTTCAGAGGCTCTGCAGTGAATGTGGAAACACCATCATCTTCTACAACATTGATTCACCAGTAAAACCCATGGAGTTGGACAAAATAATGAGTGGATGGAAACACTTGGTTTATGTTCAATTAATGATAGATTTGCTGAAAGTCACTTTTCCTTCAGTTTTCGATATAGTAACCTCAACTTTAATCTATGCTTTTATGAACATCTGCATGATCAGTAAATTCAGTAAAGGAAAATACCAGATTTTCACTGAAAAAGCACAAAATACAGACAATAATATTACAATAAATGGTGATAATGTCAGAATCCTGAGACAGGTGGAACCAAAGTGCGTATGGTGATCAAAATACAGGAAGACTTGAAACGAGTAAAATAATAATAATTTATTTACACACAAGAAAAACCACGAATCCAAGTAATACAAAAACCAAAATGAGAATCAAGGGCGTCACCGAACTGGGTGAGAAGACACAAAGAACAAACCAAGGCACAGAATCTGAAAATAAAACACACGTGGAAATTAAACTCATACATAGTACTAGAAAACAGGTAAACAAAGAACAAAAAGGGCATGGCAGAAAAAAATACACTCACAGAATACTATCAAATAACAAAACTCAGGCACCAGGAAAATATCACTAGAGAGATCTAGAAAATTTAACAAATTGTAATTCAAGAAAAGCCAAGTTACCTGCATGGAGACAAAGACATTCTGGCACACAACTCTGGAACTGCAGCGCTTAAATGCAGGTGGTGAGTGCTGGATTGGAGATAAGTTCTAGGTGTGTGCCATTAAAGGTCAACCTCTAGGAGAGACGGGAGGAAACAGGAAACCACACAAAACCAAACCCAAAATAAAAGCAGATCATGACAGATAAATCACTTAAGGATGGTTAGATAGAGAGAAAAATCATTTGGGAATTGCCATAAAAGTAACACTGGGTCCGTATGGGTTAATTAATTGAGTTCTCCCCCAGTGAACGTTCCAACCACTTCTATTGGAAGATTGTTCTCCTGCATTAAGACCACAGGACTCTAACATAGAGACGGAACCTGACAACCTCACAAATGCAAGTTGTTATTGATTCTTGATAGAACATGCCAGTGAGATACAAGGCCATTGGTCCTATTTATGTGTGTGTGTGTGTGTGTGTGTGTGTGTGTGTGTGTGTGTGTGTGTGTGTGTGTGTGTGTGTGTGTGTGTGTGTGTGAGGGTGTGTGTGTGTGTGTGAGGGTGTGTATTTTTGCCAGAGGGGTTAAGTGAGTAAAGACCTTAACACGCTAGCGGCATGGCAAAAAAAAAAAAAAAACAGCAGCAGCAGTTACTCAGTAAAACTTTTGAATACATTTACAGCAGGCCATTCGACAGAAATAGTGATAGATTCGACATCAGCGGGAGCCTCAGCTGTAACCTGTATGTCCATCCGTCTGATCCTCTGCTTGTCTGAGTCTATGCCCAGTGTCCAGTTAAAAAGACACACACAGTGTAAACGGTATTTGATTCATATGACGCTCACGACAGAAACTCCTCACTATCCTGCGAGTCTTAGCTGCTTTAGTATGTTCATCATTTTCATCTTTCATTCTAAACTAAGGCTATGTTTCACACTGCAGGAAAAGTGTCCCAAATCTGACTTTTTTGCCCATATGTGACCCATATCTGAACAGTCTGAGCAGCACTAATCCAACCCAGGACACTTTCAAATGACACTTTCAACTTTTAAATCAGATACACATCTGCTGTTTTGCAGTGTGAACTGTCATGTCGCATTTCAGCCGATTTTTTCGTCATTGAAATGCGACACATTTCTGCACTAGAGGAGGCGGAACCTGTAAAGATCTGTATTTACTGTACTTCCATACTTACATCCATAAACATCGTCTGTATGCGCTGGTCATAAACTGTTCACACATGAGAAAATCTGTTTTGAGCAGTGTTAACAAAGCCTAAGGGTCTGGAGAAATCAGCCCAGTCCAGTTCCATCATTGTTGTTGTCACATGACCTCCAGTTCACTTAAACAGTGGGTAGATGCCTTTACTTGCATTGACAAAGCTAAAAAGAAAAAAAAAAAACCTTGCTTGTGACCTGAGTGTAGGTACTCATGATACAGAAAAAATACTGACACACCGATCAAAGCGCCTTTCAAATGTATTTTCACACAGTATTACCTAAAAATCTTGTTAGCTTGAGTTATTTCTCTCAGTATAGCTGTAAATACCCATGAGCCTAACCTGCTGTTGCTATAGAAATGAACCCAGTAAGAAGCACAAATCAAAGCTGTGGCTGAAGTCCACACCACTTTCTCAGAGCAAATTTAAACAAGCTGATCCACGCTTACTGCCTACAGCATAACCTTTAGCGTCTGCTAGCTGCACATACAGCTGAGTTTTAACACAAGTAATTGGGTGTTTTGCACAGAAAAGGCTATTGATGTACTTCAGGATCAGCATCAATTTACCTGTCAGTTTGGGGTGTAGAGAGGTGGTGAACGCACAGCATAAATATGTTTTAAAATGACTAAACAGTACCCTGAAAGGATAGAAATAGGAAAACATATTATGAAACAATTACATTTTTCTCTCAGAAATGCCTCGAAAAAGGAAGGAAGCACACTGGATTTTGTGCATATATTTGAATATGACGTGAGACCTTTGGAATGAGTCAGAATCATTTGTCAGAAAGACCTCCATGATTTGAAAGGACAGAAAAAAGACCAAAAAAAACCCAAAAAAAGACTTAAAAACATTGATACTGAATTTGAACTCTTTATTTTCTGTTTTACATGAATTGTGTGTTCTGTACTGTTCTTTCAAAAAAAACGTATAACCCAAGGACAAACATTGGCCACAGTCATAGAGTTCAGTACAAAGTGTTGTTTCTTTAAAAGAGCTCCATGTCCAAAAGGTAATATACATAATGAACAGTCAAGAATTATGATTATTATTAGTCCTTAACCTGCAAAGTATCAGGACAGGCTCTTGTCCCAAATCTTACCATTATCTGTCTGTTTTCCATTTCATTTTACCACAAATTATATAAAAACATGTTTAGAATTCAACTTCCATAGATGTAAAATTGACCTTTTTGCAGTCTCCATTTTAAATGATAGAATGTGTTTTGTTATTTTTCAGGTTTAGTTAGTTGGTCCAAGGACAGCTGTGAGCAGATTGGGTTCCTATTACTTCACAAAGTCTGTTAAGGAGCAACAATAGATGCTCTGTCAATATAGACAATGTTTACTGCAAGACCAAAAAGAATTATAGATTTACTCTGGTTCCAAACTGGAGTGATCACCTGAGTTAAGACCAATGTATGTAGATCACTGGGTTACAACTCCAGAGGAGTTTCAGTGTGTTTTCCAACTGGACTGAGGAAACAGGACAGGTACCTGCTACACATGTAACTGGCTGCTAGCAAGAAGTTCTATAATCTGCAAATGTCTGAATGAAGAACCACCGACACGTTAGGAATGGACAGAAGTAATACATGACGTCTACGTTATGGGACATTCTTCTAAAAAATGTGAAAGATACTGCAAAAACTAAATCTAATTATTTGTTTTATCATTTGGATCTGGTGAACTGTCTCACCATTTTTTTTGTTTTTTTGTTGTTTGTCAGTCTATGTTTTCTGTATTATTATTATTATTATTATTATTATTATTATTATTATTATTATTATTATTATTTATCTATGTTGTTAAAATGAAAAATGTCCAATAACAAGAGACATTTTATATATTTTATAAACTGTATGGATCCACTGGTTAATATTTTCCACTGATTCCCTAAACAGCTTTTCTATGAAAAGCAGTGTCACTGTAACTGGATCTCTGCCTCACATCATTTCATCATTTGTTTCGCATGAGTATTTTTGTTTCAGGCTTATTTGAGTCCCTGTGCTTCATCCTCAGGACCACTCGGAGCTGTCCATCGGCGCCGCAGCCACCATGGCCCACGAGATCGGCCACAACTTCGGCATGAGCCATGACCACGACGGCTGCTGCGTGGAGGCCACCGCTGAGCAGGGGGGCTGTGTGATGGCGGCTGCCACGGGGTGAGCCTCAGGCGTAGCGTCAGGATTCAGCACAAACCTGCTCTCGCATTCAACTGATGTGATAACAGCTTGATACATGAATAATCTGCAAGGAAAAAATAATTACACGTTGATGTAGCTGACAGAACAACTGCTTGGTCTTGATTTTACTCAGAATTGTGAACAGGTAGAGTTTTAATGTTTACTTTTACTTGTACTTGATTAGCTTCGACTAGACACAAAAACTTAATTTGAAAAAACAGAAAGGAGACAGTACCCTGCAGTGACTTTGTGTGCTCTGCTACATTTTGTCAAAGCAACAGATTAAAAAACAAAGAGCAGTCAAGAATATTTTTTTTCCTCTAAATTGAAGTGAAAATGGCTATGATTACTTGCACAGAATATTGTGTTATTTGCCCTTATTCCAAAAATGACTATATTTTGAATAAACCTTTTACTTGGCTATAGTTCATGTTAGCATATGCTTTCATATTGTGATTAAATGTAGGATTTGCAATGTTTTACACTGTAAGCAGCTTGTTGGACCATCTGAACACAGCTACCTTTATGCATGACTTTAGCCTCTTTATTGAAATAATCACCCTTGTGATTTTTGCATCATAAAATCAGTTGATATCTGAATCATTCATAACCTGTGCTGTGCAGAAGTCTTAGTCCACCTTAAGCCATTTTGTTTTTACATGGTTGTAATAAGAATAATATCTATTCTTAGTCTCTTTATTAAAACACAACAGTAATAAAGGTATCATTTTCTTTTGTTCAAACAAAGCAGTAGTAGAGTGATGTTCTCATACTTGACATGTTTCGGCCTTCTTCAGAGGCATCTTCCAACATGTTGCTGAAAGTGACATGTCAGGTATGAGAACATCACTCTACTACTGCTTTGTTTGAACAAAAGAAAATAACCCCTATATCATTAAGAGAAGAAGACAAAATGAAAATTGTAGAGCTAACACAATAATAAAATAGAGGAAAATGCAGACTCAGATTCACAAAAAAATATAAATTTCATGAAACAGTAGCCCAAACAGTAAGCAACGTTGGACATGTGTTGAATGAAACCCAGTGTAAAACACAAGAAGATTGGTTCAGTAGATCTCATGAAATTCTCCTGAAATTGTTGTTTTTAATTCTCTTCTATAGTTATACAGAGGCTGAGAAATTAATATGTACATTATAATATATCATCATACTCTTTCTAGAAACAACAAACCTACTTGTGGCCTAACATTTGATATTCAGATTGTCCAAAAAATCCTCCTAAATCTTATAAATTCCTATGTCTTAATCAGAAAACACTCCATTCCAAAAAAAAAAAAAACAAAAAAACATCTACTTGAGAACATTCAGATGGAATATGCTGTTTACATGACACTTATCAGACTACTGCCATATCCATAGTAACAGCTGAATATCAGTGTCAAAATGTCTCCTCCCAGGCATCCATTTCCTCGGGTCTTCAGTCGCTGCAGCAAACGGGACTTGGACAGCTACTTCCAAAAGGGAGGGGGCATGTGTCTCTACAACATGCCCAACATGAAGGACCTGGTGGGGGGCAAGAAGTGCGGCAACGGCTTTGTGGAAGACGGAGAAGAGTGTGACTGTGGGGAACCTGATGTGAGCATGTTTGTTGATTGAACAGTGCCACTTCAAATGCAAATGAGTTCATTTCCAAGGACTATGTTTCTGCTTATTTACGCTGAATTAATGTACTTAAATAGGCCACAAACCATTTCACAAAGCATGCTGTGTGCATTGGAGATGTTGAAAAGAGTTCCAGAGGACTTTTTAGTTCCATTCATTTTAATATGATATGTCAGTATTCGTTTGCAGATGTTTGCTGTGTCTGCTCTTCAGATGCGATGTACTGTTACAATTCTGAGCAAAGCTAAAGCAGAGACAGTGTTACAAACAAAGCCCTAAATGCTTTAAGCCTTTTCTCATGCAGTTTAATACTAAATAAATATTAGTTATCTTAGAAAGTTTGCTAAAATCAGGAACAAATGTTTGCACTCACTAAACCCAGAGGTTAAGTAAACCTTCTGTGGTTTGAGCAGCAAAGCAAATTGAAAACAGTGGAAACAAATTGGTAGCTGACAGCAGCAGTGCCGCTGACGGGGCTGTTTGTTATGACTCCCACTCAGAACAGAGCTGACAGTCAAGCTCAGGCTGCTGACAAGCCACCTGCTCTTAGCATTGCAAATGAGATGAGCTACAGAATGCAGCTTAATGGTCCTGCCTTGTAATTTTCACTTCCAGACGCACATGTTCATGACACATGACAAACATATAGTTGTGGATTCTACTAGGTGTAAATTTCACGTAGGAAGGAAGGAATCCATTCAGATCCAAGCCTTTCATAACCACCCAACTAAACAAATCTAATAAGACAGCTCTGAGCAGACGTTTCACTTTTACAGTTCACAGTCACATCGACTCGGTCTTGTCGTTCATGAACAAACAGTTCTGTTTTGTCCTCATTTTCACCAGTAGTTTACCAGTCTTACTTGACTGTATAATTGGCTTTTTCTTCAGTCAGCTCCAACATTTGTTTTTAGGATATCCACGGTTCTACAAAGGGCACCATGGCAACAAGAAGTATTGTCTTTGCCACAGCATCAGCAAAGTCGCATCTCTTCTTCTTCTTTTTCTTTTTCTTCTTCTTCTTCATCCTCCTGTTGAAACTGTGACTCGTCATTCACAGGTGACAATTGTCTGTCACCTCAGAACTGGGACTCACAAGTGTGTGTGTATTATTTGTTTTGTTTGGGTGTGTGTCATGGGTGCCAAAAAGTCACCCCTTAGAAAGGATTTATTTTTCTAGTATTTACTTTTTCGATATCTGCGTCATGGAGTACACTTTCTCCCTACAAACATTTGACCTTTACAAGGTTATAACAGTTTACAAAAGGATAAGAGTCAAACCAAAAGGGAATGAGCGAAATAAAAAAATAAAAAAAACATGACAGATTTCAAAAATACCAAATGGAAAGTGAAGTGAAAGCTCCAGTGAATAATGCAACAGCAGCTAAAGCGAAATGGGATTTGCAAGTAAAGTTTGCTTCATTTTCCTCCAGTGTTAATTAATGGGGTGCAATAAGAAAATGGGTTTGCACAAAATTAGACCATTCACTAATAAAGACCACGAAGAGCTTATTAAATGGCTCGAACACAAGAACATGGATGGCAGGCTACTGAGAACAGAAAAGAAAAAGTTCAGAGACATTAGAGGATGGCACAGGAAATCGAATTATGTGAGGTGTGGTCTTTGTTCCTCAACTTAAGTTGTAATAGCTTATTTTAATGACAAAAATGGTTTATAACAGCCTCCATAAATCAAGGCATCCTTCACAATGCCTGGAAACCTCAATATAAACTAAAATAAACTACATAAATCTTCAAAATAAATAAATACATTTTAAAAATGAAAATGTCTGAACTTAAATAAATATGAGTTTCGAACTTTACTCAAAAACATTTGTATTATCTTGTGAAATCATAGAATCAGTCATTTTTTTAATCCACAGCAAAACTCACACAGGTGCACAGTAACTCAAGACCTGTCCATGAGTCTTTAGTAGTAGTCCAAATACACGTAACAAGTAATAAAAACATAAATGAATAAGTACATACATAGTAGTAAATGTAAACCATTCACATTGGCCTCCAGTCCAGTCCACTATCTAGTGAATAAGTTATCAAAAATCAATGAGACATAGTAGTTTTAAGGGATTATTGAACAGCTGAGGTGTGTTCAACGATCATGAATCACTACTTTTATAAAACAGGTACCTTGCAAAATTTCATTAAATAAACATACAATAAAAATACTATAACATAGTGATCACAAATAATCTTGTTTCTGCAAAGCTGTGTAATTCGTTGGTAACATTTAGTAGAATAGTTGCCAAGTTGGAAAGCATGCTGGATATTCACATTATTCTTACCTTTGGTGAAGTATTGTTCAGCAACGTTAGCACTGATGGAGTCAAGAAGGGTGTATTTTAAGTGCATGAACTCAGAAATACAACTGTCTTTCATTGGTGTCTGTGCTGTATTTAGACTGAAAGTACAGTTCACATCACTGACATGGTCTCTCCTCTTTTAGTCGACATTAGATATTATTTGCACAGTTCTTGGTGAAATAAACTCAGTCCCAACCTTATATCTTGATCTTTCCTCCTCACCCTCATTCTTGTTAATGTCACCATTTCATTTTGATCGTCCTCCTCAATCATGTCCATCCCTTTCGACTGGTCAGCCGCGCATATTTCACTCGGTAAATCAAAATTAACAACATCTACTGTTTTTAATGTAATGCCCCTGGTGTAATAATGCTCATATAATGCAGTCTCTGTTTTATATTGGATAGAGGCTGGCAATCTGTTGGGATTCCCTTGAGATGGGACTCAATTACACAATTCATCAGGTGATTTGGAAGAGATGGGAAAAGAAAATCAGTGATAGCAGGAAGGAATGGAAATTGTAATACCAGTTTTCATTTTTGAATATAAAACACATGAATAATGAATGGAATGCAACTACAAAGGACCTTTTTTGTGAAATGTGAGGTGACAGAGGTGGCGGAACAGCATTCCATTTCCTAAAGATTACTCCCCCTATTTACCAATTCACAGGTATGAGACGGGACGGGGGTTGCTTTGTTATTCTGTCATGGGATTGGACAGGAATATGTTAATGAAAATGGATGGGGCCGGAGGGGAAATCCACTTCTATGTGACCCGCTAGTGTCTGAATATGCTTCAGTGTTTTTATTTTATTCACTTAGATAGCAACTTTAACACAAAATGCAGCCCAAAGTTCTTCATAGCGCAAGACCAAGAAAGACCAACAAGAAAACACCAGCACGCTTAAAACTTATTGAATGCAAATATACAGGGTGTCCCTAAAGTCTCAACACATAAACAAAAATGCATACTTTTTACCTTGTATTATCTTCTAGTATCTACTATCGACTTGTGTTTTTTATACAATGACAGTATTGAATTGAATTGAAAAAGTAACATCTTCAATATGATTTTAATTATTTGGTGGTTGATGCGCTTTCCAAGATTTGCGTGAACTCAATGTAACAGCTCCGCATGGCCGTTGATTTTAGCACATTCACTCTGTATGCCTTCAATCTTTATTGTGTTCCATCTGTGATTTTCATAGAGTACACCTTCTCCTTTAGCATAACCCAGAAAAAGAAGTCAAGGGGGCTAAAGTCCTGTGAACGAGGAGACCACTCCACATGACCATGTCTTCCAATCCACTTAGGGAACTTATCATTCAGCCAGCCTCTTACCACTATGGCGAAATGGTCAGGGGCACCATCCTGCTGGAACCACACAGGCAGCCCTTTACACAGCCATTCAAGTTGGGCATTAACTGGTCTGTCAACATGCGCTCGGAAAAAAAAAATCTAAATTTTACCAAGTGTATTTTTGTCATTTCTAGTCAAAATATCTCATTGCACTTGTTCCACTGGCAGATTTTTTTTTTTTTTTTGCTTGAATTAAGCAAAAAAAATTATTGAATTAAGCAATAAAAATCTGCCAGTGGAACAAGTGAAAATTACCTTGGTAAGATTTATTGAAATAAGATTTTCAGAATCTATTGTCTAAAAATGTGTTTTATATCTCACTGAAAAGTTATTCTTTAGGTGATTATGTCTTATTTTAAGTGTGATGAAATATTTTGACTAGAAATGAGAAAATACACTTGGTAAGATTCTGATTTTTGTAGTGTTGTGGCTGAAAAAACATATTTTAGCGTTTAGTACCATGTTAATAAAACTAAAATGCACAGAACTGTTAAAAAGTGTGACTATTTTTTGGTCAGTATGTTGACGTAGAGGCGTGTACTTACCAGTGAACTGGTGGTAGCGTAACTTTTAGTAGTTTAGCGTTTGAGTTGTGTTGACGTATATGTGTTTGCGCTCGCTTACAGGAATGCACCAATGACTGCTGCAATGCCAATAACTGCACCTTGAAGGAAGAGGCTCAGTGTGCCCATGGAGTGTGCTGCGAGGGCTGCAAAGTAAGCCAGACAGACTCACAACACACAAACACACAAACCCAAGTCCTGTAGGCGGGAGCTCGCCTTGTTTGCGGCGGTACCCTGGTATCATTAGTTCACTGTCAGTCATCACATCAGCCTGTTGATATACTGTACCCACAGCGTGTGTCAGCTTCCATCACAGGCTCGCTCATCGTCCTCACATCACACACACCGACACCTTTTTCATCTGCGAGCTCGACTCAGTGTTCAAATAGAAGCGCTGACATACCTATTGTAATATGGAGAACTGTGAACACAAACTCTACTCTTCTTTTACCTGCCAGAGAAGACAAAGCACCAAAGATAGCTGTAACTGCTGCACTGACTACAGGGGAAGAGTGACGCCTGCTCTCACTCTCAATAGGCTCTGATTCGACGCATTTTTTTTTAAACTTTAATGACACATCTTCCTTTCAGTAGTACACGGATGCACATTTCACTGAGACAGATATTTCAATTATAGATTTGCCACTAGTACTGTTTTGCATATGTTTGCTTTTTTATGCTACAGTGCCCATATTTTTACGCATTCTCTTGAGGCATCTTTCACCCTCCAAACTCCCCTTAAAGTTTTACTTCATGAAAAATAGGCCGATAAAGAATCAAATGACTGATGAGTACTGTAAAAGGGGTCGCCCGAGGTGACAAATCCACAGAGTATCAGGAATGCTGTGGGTTGCAATGTGATAAAATGCTGGTTTGTTCTGTTTATTTTTTCCCACTGCCCCCAAAGTAGCCGTAAAAAATAAATTATTGCAGCTTTCATATTTTAGAGTCCACTTTTACTTGTTTTTTTTTTTCATAAAGACAGTAATAAAGCTACACAATGCAATTACCTACAGTTAATATAAACTATAATGAATGCTTCAATACAGCCACAAACATACAAGAAACAGAAAGGAAGGAGTCAGAACTGGCTGATTTTCCATTGTGGTTTGTGCTGGTCATTCTGTGATATTAGTCTTGAACAATCCTCTGTCAATTGTATTGCTATGGAGGACCACTTGAAAGCACCTCTGTAGCCCATATGATGCTCTCACCGATAGAAAGATTGACTCAAGTGTTTCATACCAGGCTGAAATATCTGCAGACTCATTGAATCCTTTGACTTTCATTGAATTGTTTTTGCAATATCAGGCACACAGAAGAAGTGAGTCTCAGGATATCCATGTTTTTTTGGCTGCATTATACAGAATCAAGTAATTTTGGAGGAGCTGTACATCATTTATCAGCCTTATACAATAGATAACTTTAGAATTACAACACTGTTTGGAGCATTTCTACAGAAGCTGAGTTAGTACATTTTACACGGTTTATTATTAGGCAGAAGAGGCTGATAAGAGGCTTTGAGACTAGAGTAAGCTCACTCTTGACCCTGTTTTTCAAGAAAGAAAACAAGGTCAAGACTAAAAAACAGGGTGCCTGATATAAACCTGCAAACAAGAAAAGAATGAAAATCTTGCAGAATACTGGGGCTGACCCCAACAAAATATTCTCCTTATTGAGTCAAGTCATTAGTTCCATAAATTCATCCAGTACCGGTTGCACATTTGTGGTATTCATTTAAATATTTGTATATCTATTCTGGGATAAGATCATTTCGGTTCCAGATCGAGGAAAGAATCTTGTAAGTAACATTGAGAACAGTGTGCTACATCACAGAGGAATACCAGACATTTTACCATTCTGCAAATAGGTCTCCATGAGCCTGTCACGCTGCAAAAACCTTCATTTGTAACTGTCAGTGCAGCCTCCATAATTCTCCAGGAAAGAGGCAGAATTATAGTGCAGAGAAAACAAAAACCTTGCAAAAACAATCACAGACGCCTGTTTTCCTGTGACTACTTTACTGACATGTCGACGCATGGGATTAAAAACACTGATGACTTCTGTAATTCAGGGACCACCGTAATATCAGGCTGCAGTTCAGACAAATTGGCTTAAATCTGATCTTGTTATTTTTCTTCATGACAGAGCACAAATCATATGGAGTCTGATCTTTTCATGTCTGCTCTGGGCCACTTCCTCATGTAGATCTGACCTAGATCTGGATAATATACACAAAAAACTTAGATCTTTCTTTTTTTTTTCAATGTTACATACAATTTTAATTGATTGTGTTTGGACTACGTGAACTGAAGACTAAACATGATTCAAAAATATTCTTTCTGTACTGAAACTACATGCAATAAAAAACTGTTGTGAATTTGTCCTGATCTGACCCTTTCCAAAGCAGCCTCAGTATAAACAGTCAGATCTGAACTCACGGGACATGGAGATTCATCACAACTCATATGTGATAAAATAGATCAAATGTTTCTGAATTGTAATGCGTTACATGACTTGTATTACTTGTGAGTTACATACAGACTCTCATCATAAATGGCACATGCACACTAG
>JAPQRP010000012.1:8815624-8828209 GCA_037367295.1 Apogon hyalosoma | reverse complement strand
GTCCAAACAAATGTACCTGTAGTTGCACCAGGCATTAAAATGAACAAGAAATTGAAGAAAACAAGGGTGGTCTAATAATCTTTTCTGCAACCGTATATACTCATATACAAGTAGTTTATTAACCATTTCTTTTTTTTTTCATTGTCCTATTGTTTTGATTTCAAGAATGTGAACAAACTATTTATTCCTCTTGTTTTGTCCTCGTTGTGTGTAATTGTCTTGTCTTATCATTTGGATGCTGAGAAAAGTAGCTGTTACTGAGGTGAATAAACGAATAAAGAAACTACTACTCATATAAGCAACGTATAGGAAGTTTACAGAGTTTGAAGTAAATACAGCAAATAATGTGTTAATATTACTATTTTGAACTAACTTTTTTGACACGTTCACTGTGAAAACTATATAACCATAAAACATTGTTCCAAAAAAAATTTAACATGGAACTGCCAACTAGTGTTTGCACAGTGTATATTGCGGATTCATGTGTGTAGCAAGGTTATAATAGCTTTGTATTTTTCATTATAGTTTAATTTTATTTAGTTTTGACTTTTTTTCTCTGATTCAGTTAGTTTTAATTCATTTTTAGAGCAGGTTTGCTAGTTTTTATTAGTTTTAGTTTTTTTTTTCTAAACACTTTAGTAAACTTAGTTTTGGTTTAGTTTTAGTATTAATTTAAGTTTTTTCATATATTTTATCTTCTTCGCCGTCGTATTCAAATAAATCCCATACAGGACTCTGCTGCTTTCTCCAAACTTTAGTCTTCATGTTTCCAGGTAGAGTGGGGACGAGAAGCCGACTCTAAACCACAAGTGACGAGAAGTAACGGACCGTGAAGTGCCATATGGCAAATTGCTAAAGCGAAATAAATCGATTTTATATCAGTCCGACATTGACAAAGATGAAAATGAAAGGAATTTTATGCATAATTTTTGTATGTTTTAGTTAGTTTTGTAAGCACACAATACACTTTCAGTTAGTTGTTTTTTTTCTTTTAATTATAGTTTTTATTTTTTTCAGTTAACAAAAATGTTTTTTCAATTCTAGTTTTCATCATTTTGTTAGTTTTCATTGACGATAATAACCTTTGTGGGTAGTCAGAAGCGTCACGTGATGTTGCCGTGATGTGTTGAAGGCTGCTCAGGAGGAGCAACATCACATAACACCTCTGACGAAGGCTACAGGAAGTAGCTGAAACTAGTCAAGCAGGTAAAAACTGCTCCTGTCTGCTAAATGAATTATCTACACAGTTGTACTTGGAAAACAGTATGAACCTTTACCTGACAGACAGAGATTGCTGATTCATGATATCATGTACTGTAGAAATCACACACATTGACTTTGAAACTATGTGGGAACACTGAGCGCTATCCCAGGGCAGTTGCCAGGTTGAAACTACTATGCAATACATGTGCTGGAGGAAATTGATATTGATTTTCTTATCTTACCCTCAACCTGACATCCTACTGACGTACTGTATTCCCCAAAATGCCTTGCTGTTCTTACAGTTTCACATGTGCAACAGCTCTGATTCTTAGCTGACCACCTATAACCACCGTTGCACTGAACAAACAGGTGGCTCAGTCCAGTTTCTGTGCCTCCAAGCGCTTAGTGAGTCACATTGTTAGCAGCAGCGTTACACGTACACAGCCTGAGTCCAGAGGGTTGACTGAGTGTGTTTGTGCTTCTAGGAGCGCGGCCGGCCCATGACGCCTGCTTTGAAGACGTGAATGCAGCAGGAAATGCATTTGGAAACTGTGGAAAAGACGAACATGGCAACTACATGAAGTGTGACAAGGGGTAAGATATATGTTTTATATTTATATAAGATAAATTCTGTTACATAAATTGCAAAAAAGTAGCCTTCATTCGCTCCAAATTGAATGGAGACCTTTATATAAAAGCAGACTTGTAACTGGCTCTCATTTGTAGTATTTCCTTGTATTTTTTATGTGAAGTGTCTCGGTTTCCTGACCTTTACTGATCCTCCATGTTTACCAAGATAAATGAAATATAAAGCGCATCAGTACAGCAACAAATTCATGTCATGCTCACCTCTCTGCTGCTCGGAGATTTTTTTTTTGCTTTTTTGCTTTTACAAAGAGTCGTCTATCATTAATACATTTTTCTCCCAGCATCACTTTAGTTCTCTAGTACTTTTAAGTTACCATCAATACATCTTCCTTTCATCGATTTTTTTCACATTCTTTTAGAATACAGATTACCTTCAATGGCAGAAGGTCTTTATTTCTTAGTGCGAGCCACAGACTTAGCTATTACAGGGGAGTATAAATTATATTTTTGTCATTCGTCACATTTCTATATTATAGCACTAAAGGTTGGAAGCTTAGAGGTCTCAATAACTTTGTAATCCAAGTTTTCAAAATAATATGCTACTTCAAAATAGTTAAGTGTAGCAAGTATAGGTTCTATAATATGACAGAAAATGTGCACGTATTAATGGTGCTCATATGCCTAGAATGTCTGGTGTTGTAATAATATTATTACAGATTTTGAGTCACATGACATGGAGGTAGTCGACAATATATGAATTACATTTATAATTAAAAAAAGGGTTTCTGTTGTCCTCGATATTATTACTACAATGGAAAATAATACAATTCAATATCTTTATGTAAAAATAATTTTTTCCCCAAACGATTTTAAGATATGTGAATGTGATCAATCACTATGCATAGATCTTTCCTCAAAATGATTAGATCCTGATCCTGATCTTAGAATCCAGTGAACCTCCATAGATAATTAAACTCAGTGATGGAACTGTTTAACAGGAGCACCATTTTTTGAAAAAATAAATAAATACATTTTTAAGTCTGAAATATCAGTGAATTCAGAGGTCAGACTGATCATAAGGTTATCAGTAACAACCAGCCTCAGGTGCAAACTTTATGCTCTGTCCACACTGCGTCTGGGTCTCTCATCCATACGAAAACAGTATTTTAGGTCACTAAAACTCACAAAGTTAAGATTTCATTATATCCATGTAGACACAAAAAACAAGGAATTTAGGAAACAATGAAAGAAGTTTTTATTTTTTTAAATTTTTTTATGTTAGCTCTTGCAGCTGCAGCAGGATAGGTCAGATCAGGTTGGTGGTCTGTGCATGGCCTGCAGTAGATCACAGTCAACACCATCATGCTTAGGAGACCCACACATGTTAAAAGCAATTTAAAAACACACTTAAAAGAACCTGAACCAATACTTTTAAGTAAACCTTTTAATTTTAATTGATGGTCAGCTTCATGACAGCAAACGCCTCCACCAGAAGCAATGGTCATGTGGATAGGCTGTTCAAAAGGAGGGGAAAATATCAGAATAATATCTGTATTAGTGTCTGGGGCCGGCCCGCCTTTAGCTTTGTTGTTTTTACAGGGTTGAAATCAACACATATTTATTTCTCATCCTCTTTTCTTCACACACAACAAGAAAATGCAGGAAATATGTGCACAGCCTTAAAAGACACAAAAACTGAACTAAATGTGTTGTAAAGATTAAAGTGACTATTTAGGGTGACCTCTGACCCCATGACAACAAGCAGCACAAGCAGAAACATCTGACATGTGTTGAATGAAACCTGGTATGAAACATCAGAAAATGAATGCAAAAAATCTCATGTTGTCTGAACAAAAGTGCAAAGGGAGGTCACACTAAATAGAACCACTTTGGTTTGTAGAAGCTATTGTTTTTCCCAGAAACTGTTGTTGTACGTAGTCCACATATATCAGATTGGATCTAAATACAGAAGCTCAGAAATGCATATGTGTGGACATTAGAGCTTTAATAAACCAACAAACCTAATATTGGACTAGAACTTCTGCACAATACTGTATATGCAAGGGCACAGACCACAGATTATGACGCATGGTTTCCTCCATTTTTGTGGATTTGTTCACTGATTTGTTTATTTTCTTTCTTTTATAAATTAGTGACTGTTACCATTGTAAGTTGGATGTTAGCCAAGGGCTTTCCAGCATTGAAGAAAGTGAAAAACAATTCCAGCCTCACTGCCTTTTAATGGATGTGCTCAAAATTGTAAGGGCTTCCTCCTTTAAAAATTGGAGCAGATCCAAACTTGAAGTCCTTGCTTTCCACCAACACTTATTAAAGCTGGTTAAAATCTATCAGTGAAAAAAAGTGTTTTAATGTGATGAAAGTGCTCAGATGTCTTCAGTTGTGTGTAAGTATAAAGGAAAAGAGCTTAAACTCTGCCATGCAGGAACCGTCCTCCAGGCATTCCTCACACAATAAGTAGGGATTATACACTTATTATGGTTATTGTATGGTTTTCCCAGAGTCCACCAGAGATTTCATGTTGGAGTTTTATAAAATTGTAAAGAAAGAAAAACCATGGGCAACACTGAAGCAGCAGAAGCGACAGAACAACTATATCCTGCCAAGCTCCAAAAATGCCGGCTGCTATACTTTCCAAATTGCACCACTCAACATTAAAAATTACAAGTCTCAAGCTGCTTGCCCTAGTGCCCCCAGGTGGCCGACAAGTTATGACTTTCAACTAATGATGGAAAAACAAGTCCAGTTCTTCCACTGTCACAGTTTATATTCGTAAAACCATCCACTGTTAGAAAATGGCTTTTGATGGAAATGTTCAGAAGCTGCTGCTGATCAACCTTCTGCTGAAGTGACTGTTTCATCATTCACACACACATATTCACACTGTGTGTACACTGTCAACACAGACCTCTCCGAGACAGTTTCCATGGCACGGTGCCAGAGCTAATTAATGAAGCCAAATTAGCGACTAAGCTATGTAAATGAGGCTGCGGATTAAGGTGGTTGATGGCTGCCTTGTATGATCCACCACTGCCCAAATCCATTATGGACTCCCACAGGAGTCATTAAAGTGTTTTCTGGCCACAGTGAGTCAGAGCTGATTAGAGGATATGTAAATGCAGTATGTACCCGCTATGAAGACGTGTGAATAATGTGCACAAAGACTACTATCTGCCCATCACCCTGTAAACCTCTGCATTCGTTTGGTCCCTGAATAGATGTTTTTATGCGTGTGTGTGCATGTGTGTCTGTGTGTGCGTGTGTGTCTGTGTGTGTGTGTGTGTATGTATAAATTTCCATATTAATGTTGAAGATGTGGCTGTGGATGAAAGTAAAATAAAAGAGGCTGTTTCTCCTCATCAGAGAGTGTTTGATTTGGTCTTTACAATCTGAATATTCACATGTTGGGAAGCCCCGAAGGCTGTAAAACCAGATTCAATGAGCACTGACCTAATGATGTGGATTTAGTTTCCTTAGAAAACTACTGAATTTTAAGACACACCATACAGTTTTTACTGTTTGTATAGTTCACTTTTTTCACTTGAGTGCAGTTTTTAAAGGTCTTTGGACCAGAAGTTATTTTGTTATTTATATAGTTTTATGTGTTTTTCTTTATATTTACACATATCAGCCATAACATTCTGACACTGACGGGCAAAGTGGTATCAATGTTGATTCTCTCATTTGAACGGGACCTGTCTGTGGGTGGATATATGTATTAGGCTGTAAGAGAACATTTCACCCTTGAAGCAGATGTGATGGAAGCAGCAAAATGTTCAAGAGTAGGGATTTGAGTATGTTTGACAAGAGAGATGTGATGGTCAAATCACTGGGTCAGAACATCTTCAGATCTAGTTGTTTGTTCCCAGTGTAAAGTGGTTCATATCTACCAAAAGTATATGAAGAAAAACAACCGAATCTCAACCAGTCGAGCATCTATGAGATCAAACATTAGTACCACCTGTTTAATATTGTGTAGGTTCCACTTTTTCCACAAAACCAGCTCTGACCCGAGGCCTAGACTCCACCAGACCTCTGAAGGTGTGCTGTGGTATCTGGACCAAGACATTAGCAGCAGATCCCTGAAGTCCTGGAAGTGGAGATCTGGACCTCCATGGATCAGATTTATTTGTCCATCACCTCCCACAGATGATCAATAGTCCTGGAGGTTGGGATGTCCTTCCTTAGTCAATTTTTGGTTGGTTCTAACCACTGCAGACCAGGAACACCCAACAAGACCTACAGCTGAGGAGATGCCCAGTCATCACCATTACAATATGGACCTGGTCTAAGGCACTCAGTTCATCAGCTTTGACTAAATGTTCAATCCAACCCTGTGAAAGGTACCATTGTAATAAAATGACCAGTGTTATTACCACTTCTGTCAGTGGTCAGAATGTTGTGGCTGATCGGTGTACATTTTGAGAGTACTACTAATAGGATCATTTATAAAATAAGTTTACATTTTGTACAGTTTTGGTTGATGTTGGAACATACTGGTGATGAACCCTGGCTCATGGGGATTTTGTCCAGGCAGACTCTAGAGTCTCATTGCTAAAAACAAGACAAGTGTTTCTGGTGGTTAAACTGGATTTGCCTTCTAAAAGAGAAATGTTAATTAAACCTTTGTGTTGTGTTTGTGTGCAGAGATGCCAAATGCGGGAAGATCCAGTGCCACAGTGCTGCCAAGAAACCCAAAGGCACCAATGCTGTGCCCATCGACACCACCATCAAGACCAACGGCATTGAGGTGAAGTGCAGAGGAACTTACGTGTACAGCACCCAGGACGGCCAGGGCGACCTGCCTGACCCAGGTCTTGTCATGACCGGCACCAAGTGTGGAGAGGGAAAGGTACGTCCCCACTGGGGTTTAGAAGACCTTGGGTAATCTGTTGGTTATTTTATCAGAATAATAACAGAGCCCAAATGGAATCTGTGGAAAATATGGAAATCACTGAAGCTCATTTGCTCGATCTCTCACTGGTATTCATGTCGCTAAGTGGCAGCTCTCACCTCTTCAGACGTAAATTGAATTCTTGACTTTTCCCACAAATCATTTCACTCTTTTAACATTATTCTGACCTCACAGCCATAGTCACACTCATGCTAGGGGGCAGAGATGTGTTAAAACTGCCTTTGTTAAAATTCTCCTGAGTTTTTTTAAGCGGCTAGTCAGATCGAGTCTGGGCCACAGGATTAAGAAGGTTTGGTCATTATCAATTCTCAACTCAGTCATTCCTGTTACTCACTGAAGACCATGTTGTAGGCTGTTATTGTAATTGTTTGTAATCCCAATTCACACCCCTCTGCAGTCTGCAGAGATGCACTTGAATAAGTGTACGATTTCAGTTCAGTTTACTCCCAAATAAATATAGTGCATAGTCAGTGTTAAAAATAGAAAGAAGAAAATGGTGAAATAGAACATGATATTCTGAGAAGCTATGTAGAGTTTAAAAATAGAATAATAAGACAACTAAAACTAATAGAAATCCTAAGGAGAAATGTAAGGATTTATCCAAAGATGTTTTAATGCATTAGTAAAATGATCACCATCATAAAACCTGCTGTTGAGTTAAAAAAAAAAAAAGAAAAAAAACAAGTGGTTCCAGGCACAACAAACCCCGCCCCTCACATGTATTGTAGCTTATTTTGGCATCGATCCAGCTGATGTCATCATGTCTATGTATGTGGTGATGTCAGCAAATCATCTGCCTCCATATATGCGTCAAGTTTGAAGTAAATTGAAACAAAATAGATGTTTTTTAATAGACATTTGAAATTTCGCCTATTATAAGTAAATGGAAGAAAAAAGATTTTTAAAAATTCATTAAAAAAATGTAACTTTGACCTACTTTTCCCAAAATGTAATCAGATCTATTCTGGGTCACTGGCAATCTATAAACCCAATTTTATATGAATTCAAACAATAGTTTTGCTGCCGGAGTGTTAACAAATAAATAAACAACAAACTAATAAAAAAAAAAAAGACCCCTTGCCTCCCCTTCAGGGGGCACAGTAAAAAATCACAGTTTAGGTTTTAAAGACGGTCAATATAGAATGTTTCCAAATCTCATATCACATAATAACAGCAAATGACAGGCTGCACTTTTTATGAGGGTATGGCTCAGTGGGTTTCTGCTACGTCACTTCCATTTAACCAGTTACTGGCATAAATGGTCACTTATGTGTCACTGCTTTAAACTGGTTTGTAATCACTGATGTGTCCAGTGAGTATTATGGTATGCTGCTGCTGTACGTTTGTCTCCTATGTTTAATCATCACACATCAGCACTGGTAACTACCCATCCTACCATGTGCAGTCGATTTGACATATTTTCGTCTCACCTTTCAGAGAAAAATTATGCAGACGTGATCCCGATTCTAAGTGGGGGGAAAAAAAAAACCTCACGATTCTCTTTTTATCCAGAACCATGCAGCTCTACACCTGGCTGCTGTTTTGACTGACACACAGGTGAAGATGCAGCATAGAGTAAACAGCTGCCACTGCACATCTCAGGCACAGAGGGTTGAAAGCTGAGCGCATGATGAACGTCCTCATGTGGCATTCATCATGCTGAAACAACCTAGTTATAAAAAGTTAGTGTAGTGAAGGGAGTCTGGTGTACACAGTAGTGGCACGTTTACTTATGAAGTGTATCACATTATAGATTACAACAGGGAGATTCAGCTCATCATCTATTTTACAGTAAAAGAAAAATGTAATGAAATAAATAACACTCTTTTCTATTTAAAGGAAGAGATTCATGAATAAAATGTAGTTGCAGCTATTAAATGTAGTAAATTTTCTCTAGCTGTAGCCTTTTTGCTAGGCTTAATCAGTAAGTAAGAGAGTCATTTTATAGTAACATGAAAATAAAGATCAAATATGCCTTTCAAATTTTAATCATTTTATCTGAAAAAGATTGCTTATTAACTGTCCTGAGCCTCCTATTATTTTGCAAAGGCAAGTTGAGTTATTTTGTTATAACTCAAAAGGAATTTCATAATTGTTTGAAGAAATAGCGTGAATGAACCCAAGAATCATTTTCAATGTAGGAGATGGGGTTCTCAGTGAGAAGATGCTGATAAAAGGCTGATCTACAATTATATTGATCAGGGAGAACATTTCACATTGTCACCTTTAGCCAGACAAAAATAAAAGTTTTCTTTTACGTGTTTATCTGAGATAGCAGTGGCACGTCTGGATGCAGAGAGAACCTTTTTTCCTGCCAAAGAGTGTTTGCATTGCACAGTAATATTGTGGTCTCCTTTGCCCTCTATGAATGTGTAATGATCCTTGAATTCTATGTCCTGCCCCGGCTGTGTGTCGCCTCCATCATCTCGGTGTTGTGTGTGGACAGGTTGACTACATTGTGTGCATAGTCTGCTGTGATGCAGATACGCTCAGAAGCTTAATGGAAATCAGTGATGCATTTGAAATTTCAGATAGAATAATGCAGAAAATGCAATCCCAGAAATTCAACTCATCTGTACTCTGAACTCCTTTTTAAAATTGCTAAATGCAGTATTTGATTCCCATATATTTATGCATTTTCAGCTGCACCAGCACTTTAATCGTCTGTTTTTAAAATGATCATATTTTTTACATTGATGCATGGACTCCCACTCGCACTTTCCATACTCATCTGTCTGCTCTTTTTTAATATCGTTGTCTTTTGGCGTCTGAAGAACTCAGGGGTTACCAGCTTCTTTTGTTTTTTGTTTTTTGTTTTTTTTTTGCACTGCAGTACAGTCACAGCAAAGTCTTGAACTCTTAACTACTGATTTGCTGTATTTCTAAACATTTAACCCTGTAAAGCCTGAACCATTAAATCATTGACAGAAAATTCCAGGTCCTTGAAACTGGAGCCTTTATTGGTCCTTCTGCACAACCCAAAAATTTGTTTTCAAATATCAATTTCCATGTATGAGTTTATTTATATTATTATTATTATTATTATTTATATTATATTTATATTATATTTGATACATCGGGTCTCAATGCTCAAATATTATTTTTGAACAAACAAAAACATAATATTACACAAACATGTCTACAAACTGGTCATTCCTTTTCAAAACTGTCAAAGTTCTTCCTCTTTCCTCATTAATGACAGTCTTGTAGTGTCACTGGAAAGGCCTCTGGTGAATGAATTCCTCCCCCTGGTGGATTATCTGTGCACGTATCTCATTGTATACATCAGGTTTTTCAAGAAAAAAATTCACACTGATCATGTAGAGGGCTTCAAAAGTCACATATCAAATATGATACATTTGGCATTATAGGGTTAATGCAGAGATAGTCTCTAAAGCCATGTGTGAACAGATGCACTTACAGCTGGCCACATGTGTTAGATATGTTTAGTGCTTATTTGTGCTCATTCACAACATGACAGGGGATATAATGTGTTTCATTCAAAGAATGACTCAACTTCCTGGCAGACTATTTCATCTTCAGACCTGTGCACCTGCTTCTTTTCATTTTTTTGTGAAATTGGGTGAAGACATCCAGAAAGAACATCATACATTTAAAACAAAGTCTATTTTCTATTTTTGTTCCTGTTAATCACCTATAACATCCTGCTAAATGTGCTTTGTATCAGCCCACTTCATAAAAAGTAAATGTTTTGAGGCACAAGTGCTCTCATCTGTGTCAGCTGTGGGTTTTTTGTTTTGTTTTTTCTTTTCTGATACACAGATTGCAAATAGAGGAGAAAGTTCCATGAAGGCTAGGTACAGACACACAAAAAGTATGCAAAATAAATGCTGAATTATGCCTGTGAAATGCATATATATGAAAATAGACACACAGGGTAATATCTGCCGTTTCTTCTATTCCACCAGTAAATTCTATTTCTCTGTTTGTCGATATTGCTTTCTCTATATAGCACATTCCAGCCCTTTGAATTCCATCTCAGCTATTGTGCGGACTGCACTGAAAGGACCAAATAGTGCCGCATGAGTAATATATTATAAAAAGGCAGCAGAGAATATTGTCTGTGATTCAGCATGATGAATTTTGAGTCGTCATATTGAAGAGGCCCTTTCACAGTAGGAACTGCACACATAGCACAAAGACACCGCTTCTAAACGCACACTCACACATGCACTTAAGCTACACTAACAGCAGTAATCACATGACAGGAGATCCTGTACTAATGCACAACTCAGTGATGGAGTACTACATAAAGAAAGCCTTGAATTATTTATGACTTAAAGTCTCTAATAAGACTTAAACAAGCCTGTTGTGCATCTCAGACTTTATTGTATGTTCTACACATCGTATATACTCATCCTGTGACTAGTTCTACTCTAGTCAAAGCCATAATGTTCCATTTGATGTGATTTTGATCAATCTCTGTACATACACAACCTTTAAATCAGTGTTGTGGTCATGTTGGAGTACAGTAGCACAGTAGCGTTGTCGTACCACACATTGATATATCCAGTTGCATGAAAATGTTTGATGCTTTTCTGCCTTAACCTATAAAGACCCAAACATCCATCACTGACCAAAAGCATCTACTGATCTAAACTGTTAATACCTGTTGATCTACTAATCCTATTAATACATGTAAATAGATGGTGTAAAATGCAGTTAATCATCTTTTCATGGTCATCAGATATGACCATTTGGACGTTCAGAGGCTCTGTAGTGAACATGGAAACACCATCATCTTCTACAACATTGACTCACCAGTAAAACCCATTGAGCTGGATCAATGACAGTGGATGGAGACATGTAGTTTATGTTCAGTTAATGATAGATTTTACTGAAAGTCACTTTTTTGCAGTTTTCCATGTTTTTAATATAATAACCCTCAACTCTAATCTGAGATTTAATGAACATCTACATGATTGGTAAATAAAATATAGGAAAATACCTGATTTATACTGATACAATGTAAAATACAGAGGATAATACTATAATAAATGGTGATAAATCACCTAAGAAAGGTTAAATATAGAGAATGCGTCATTTGGGAACTGACACAAAAGTAGTGCTGGGTCTTTATGGGTTAATATGACCTAAATATGATCATATTGTTCTTATACTAGATAAAGGAAACCTAAATAAACAAACCAGACAAAAGGTTTAGCTTAACCCACTTTATTATCTCTGTAGGGGAATTCGGACTCTGCATTTTACCCATAATACACACACTAACACAGTGCCTATCATTATCACTAGTACCAAGCACATTAGGAGCAGTGAGCTGCCATTGAAGGCACTCAGGGACCAACTCCAGATCTGCATCAGTATTGTGGTCATTGGCACTAACAAGATAATTTGTATGAAAATTTGTATGGTATCCTTTGTATAGCTGCTTTTCATGGTGGAGGAAACTTGCATGGCGCTGAGAGAACTCATAAAGGCCCCAAAAAGCCTTACCTGTAAATGTATTAATTGGGGAAAATTATCCAATCTTAAATATTAGCATGTGGCAAAAGTAGTGCTGAAAAATAAATCAAAATTTTAAAAATCACTATATAGCCAATAACAATATTTTACCTGTAGGAGCACCAATACGCTGTTAAAAATTAAGTGTGGGGTTGCAGAGACGGGTGACAGTGATTGGTCAGCGTCAAATATGACTGTCACTCAAGCCTCAGCCAATAAATGAGACGCTTTATTTAATTGGGTTCCCTTTGCTATCTTACACAGTCGCTGCAAAAATGATTAGACCTCCCTTGTTTTCTTCAATTTCTTGTTCATTTTAATGCCTGGTCCAACTAAAGGTAGATTTGTTTGGACAAATATAATGATAACAACAA
>JAPQRP010000012.1:8792299-8812845 GCA_037367295.1 Apogon hyalosoma | reverse complement strand
TTTAGTCACATGATACACACAGGAGTTAGGACTGGATTGCATAACTATTGTTTTTGATGACTTTTGATGGTCTAATATTTTTTTCTGTGACTGTATGATGCCATAACCCATCCATTTACACACACACACAAACTGGAGTTTTTAAACATTGCCACTTTAGAAAACAGTTTTACAAGTGTCTGTTTTGTGACCAAAAATGTCGTTTATGTGTGCGCAAAAGGCCCAAACATGAAGAAAAATATCCATTTTGCAAAATATCTGCACTAGTGTGGATGGAGCAGCTTTGTACTGAAGAGCTACATCTGATTTGACTAATACAGTTCGGAGTCGGCTACAGCCTTAAATGCACATTTTGCTGCATTAAGTTGTTTTATGCTCTTTTCTTTCATGTTTACAGTTACGTTCATCATATCATAATGTGTTATATACTTTAAGACTGAGCAGATAATGAACTCTAAACTCTAAATTCTGCCTATTAAAGAGCATAAAGACCCAGTGCTACTTTTGTGGGAGTTCCCAAATGATTTTTACTCTATTTTTAATCTTTCTTAAGTGATTTATCACCATTTATTCTAATATTATCCTCTGTATTTTACATTTTAAGTTAAAATCAGGTTTTTCCTATATGGGTGCTTCTATGAAACTGGACCCTAAAAACAGGACAGAGGGGCTAAAAATACAAACCAGATGTAGACTAATGTTATGAAGCAAGTTTGGAAGCACTTTGGGTTTGTTTTAAAAATAAATATTTACTGAGATAAAAGAGAAACTATTTTTCAGATAAAACACAGTTTTATATTATTTTATATAAAAATCCGCCTGTAACACAGTAAAAAGGACACAAAAATTACGTGCTACTATTTTTTTGAATATCTTTTTATTCTCTCACTCGTACATTTTAGGAATCGAACTAATTATGCAAGGAAGAGTGTTTCACAAAAATGACCGCTGTTGCAAAATCACTTGCAATTTATCTGTGTTTAAATGGCAGGTTCAGCATGTAACACAAGTGGACACAATGGGTTACACGCGAAAGATGGAATGAGACTGCCGATTCATGAAAAACCCACGTCTGAATTAGAAAAAACACGAGGATCATTGTCTTTAATTATAGCGGTATATAAGACCATTTCAGGTGATGTTTTCTAGATCAAATGCACTGACACCGAGGCAGCTTTTCATGTCTCAATTTGGGTCCTGTTTTTGGCCCCAATATTTTATTAAAAATTCATTAATTTTAGGATGGCTCAGAGCAAAAGTATAATTTTTTTGCATTTATCTGAGGTCATCATTAGGTACATCCTGGGGGGAAATATGTTTAAATTTCTCTTTTATTATCGGGTCTAAAAAACTGGTGAAGTGCCAGATACCAAAATTAACCCAGTGTCATAGAAGCACCTATCCTATATTTAATATGCTACTCATGTAGATGTTCGTAAAAGCCCAGATAAGTTGAGGGTTATTATGTCAGAAACAGAGAAAACTGAAGAAAAATGAACTTTTTCTATAAAATCTATCATTAACTGAACATAAACCCAGTGTGTCCATCCACTGTCATTGATCCAACTCCATGGGTTTTACTGGTGACTCAATGTTGTAGAAGATGACGGTGTTTCCACGGTAACTGTGGATCCTCTGAACATCCAAATAGGTCATATCTGATGACCATGAAAAGATGACAAGCTGCATTTTACACCAATTATTAAATGTGTCAACAGGATTAGTGGACCAACAGGTATTAAACATTTTATATCAGTAGCTGATTTTAGGTCTTTATGGGTTAAAGAGTCACTGCTATGACAAGTCTGCCTACCACAATAGTTTTGGTTATTTCGACTACTATTATTATTTAGACAGAACTAGGCTGAATTACACCATGACAGGCCATCAGGGTCTATATATTTAATGTTAAACACAATGAGGTGACAGTGACAGCCAATGTTGTTGCGTTGGCTAAGCGGTCTCATCCCCTGTACTGAAATGAGCAAATGTAGCTAAGCTGTGCTAACAGGCTGGGCTGTAATTAAGTACTGCTAAACTTCAGGGAACATTTGTGCAATAACATCCTTTGATGGTCTTGTTGGTGTAGCTTTTCAACCACAGCTCCAGTCTAACTGTCAGGGAAAAATACCAGAATAAAGAGAAGCTCTGAAGGTTCGACTCTTCAAAACACCTGGCTGTCAATCACACCTGTCAATCAGTGCGTACAGTAGAAATCAAAGCCTTCTATTAGCCCAGAAATCTTATTAATGGAGCATTAATTTACAAAAAAAAAACACCAGGACACTTATTAGAGGCTCCAAATAAAGCAACTCAGACCATAATGACTGAATATTTCTGGAGAGAAGTTGCCAGAGTTGGGATTTTTTGAGACAGCATCTAGCAGTCATCAGTATTTCACTCTGCGTTGGCTTCAATTTCAAACCACTTTCCTCTGCTGTTTTCAGACCATAAAACCAAGACATTTTTTAAGCCTAAGTTTTCAATAATAGCTTGAAAGTTTCATACAACAGCATATGATTCCGGTCCCAGCTTGTGTTTCCTCGTAGCCAATGTTTTTGAGCATTTTGAGCTGCTTAAATAAAATTTCACACAGAATTCACATGTCTGTTTACCACATCTTCTGTATAAGGGACCGGGCATTGTTATGTGATGAGTGTTACAAATATTCTGAGTGAGTAGAAAACCACATTCTGCATCCTCGCCTCCTTTTAATCCCCCTCTGTTTCTTACCTCACTTTGCTGTTTTTGTCCTTTGTGCCATTTTCATTCCCTGCCTTTCAATATTACAGTAGATGGATAATGGAAATGGCTTAGGGTCAGGATTATTCTAAACAGACAGTTTTGCCTTTTTCAGCTCAAGGTCTCCTCATGTGTTAAAAAATGTTTGTGTGCTTTTTATAATTTAGCATTATCATTTGATTCCTATTGATTCCTCAGGCTTTTGGAGTGAGCTGGATATTCCTGCAAATAAAATGGAATAACAAGCAGAGGAAGCACTACTACAATCGCCTGCTTTGCATCTTATTTGGAAAGCCGAAAACAAATCAGAGCTCATTTTGACTGAGCAGGCTGATGTATGTGTTGTTTATGAGTGATGGCATGTTTAGACCCAGGTCATGCCATTTTATTTCCTCATACCGTTCTATTCTCATATTAATTTAATCTAAAAATACCTCTCAAATGTGCATCTTAAAAACAACATTTGCACTTTTTTTTTTTTTACCATGAAACAACAGCAGAGTTTTTGATTCTAAAGTAAGGAAACGATAAGAATCTGCAAACAACTGCGCCCTTCAAGTCGACTGAGTGCTAATGAGGTAAATAGACATCTTAATCACTGATAGGATAATTACATCTGGATGTAATTGGAGCATGGCGGTATATTTTCCTTCATTTAAAAATGGTGAATTACACAAGATGTCTGGAGATATTAATCACATCTAAATGCTAATTTCACGATAAAAAAAGTTTAAGACAAGTCAATTAAAAAGTCTTAGAGGCAATTTACAGCCAAATATAGTGAATGAAAATGGACTTTTTTTCTTTCAACTTAGCCTTAATGGTAGCCATTAACGATCATCAGCCACAATAGTTTTAATTTGGGTAATTTTTAATCTTAGGGAGTGTATGAAAATTATTTGCTGGCAGGGTTTGTCTTGTAAAAGCGAATCCACCATTAATGTTACTGACAAAATCAGTTAATGACGTCAATAATAACTCAGTGGTTCATGATGGAATTGTCCAATTTAAACCATAATGTTTTATGGGACAATCAGTTTCTCTTTGTGAATTAAACTGTGCTCTACACTGTCAGAATGCACACAAAGAGGATGTACTGGATGATGAAATGACTGTATGCAGGGTTTAATACATGTCTTTTTATTGAGATACACAAGAAAATGAAGGAAAGAGGTAAATAGAACTAAAACACCAAAAAGTCAGAGCTAAATGGGTTTTACAGGTTAGTCAGTATTTATTGTGACCTCCATTTGGACTGAAACATCTTGAACTCTCTTGGATCAACTGTGTGCAAGTTTTCTTAAATAATCTTAGGGTATATTTTACCAAGTTTCCTGCAGAACATCCCAGAGTTTTTCTTACCCTTGTGCTGTCTTTTATTATTTTCCCTGTCCATATGATCCGATAGAGCCTTCTACAATATTCATATTTTTTCTGAAGTGGATTTTTTAAATTCTGTGTGCATATTTCCTGCATATTCCAGTTACATATTATGACACAAATACTGAGAACTGCATATGTGTGATCATCAGAACCTCACTAAAATAACGAACCTAAGGGTGGCCTTTTTCCACAGCGCTGTATTTTATACAATAAATCTCATAAAGAATGAAATAAAATACAAATCTACACATTTGACTTCTCCCCAACCCCATCCTCCTAGAATAGAAAAGATACAGAAACAGACATGACTTCATCATATTGATGCAAAAATCATATAAAGTCTATTATTGATGTAAGGAAGTGCTGCTGATTGATTTGACTGTTCTGTACATGTTCCCCTGAGCACTGAATGTCCAACCATAGCTTAACAACCTTTATGAGGCATGTCTTCTATTCAGCATGAGATTTTACAGACACATAATATAGTTTTTATTACAAAAAAGAGCCACAGTATATTAAATCAATGAGGGTTTTTCTCAAACACAAGTTATAAGTGCCAGTGAAATTCCTATATTTGTAGTTCATATCAATGTAAACCAGTGCATTATTTTGTTGAAGTACAGGTTGTGTTCTTCTCTTCGTACATCTTGAGTCTGATTTGTCATTTCTGATAGATCACATATATATATTTATATGTGCCAAGTGCATATTTTTAAGGTCCTCATTATAGAACAAATCTTCAAAAAATCAGTATGTTCAACAGACACACAAAGTTAATGTGCCTTTAAGAGTCCTTAGAGCCCACATAACAGCCACCTTATTTTTGTCAGCAAAAACACTACCGATGGGGTAAAAATGAGCTGCTTTACTCCGTCTGTCTAATATCAAATGCCCAATTTTACAAAAACAACTATGAATTTAAACCGCCATCCTTGTGTAAACTGTCCCAGGAGAACGGAACTCTCATGTATAGTGTATGATGCGACCCGCTGTTGTAGCAATTTGGGGAAGAAATGAGGCTCTGAAGCTGCCTCGGCTGTGAGGATGTAATATTAGATACACTTGGTTTCAGGTGCTTTGCTTCAGTGATAGTATGTTTTATGACACTGCATTTGTTTATTTTTATTCATCCCCACCAGGGTCCAATTCAGTAGAGATGAAAAGAAAGTTGCCATCACCCCCACTTTAGCTTCACTACAAAGTGTTTACTCTAAGCAGCCACCAGGTACATTTCACCTACCTGTTTACATACAGCAGCGTCCATATACTGTCCAGCCAAAAAAAAGAAATGTTTCCCCATGGATTTAACAAAGCAAATAGGTCCTTCCATTGGATAATTACTGCACCGATTATGTTTCAGCTGCAACAAGTTCTTTAACCCTTTAACTCGGTGGTTCTCAAGTGGTGGGTCGTGACTCAAAAGTGGATCACAAACCCGTTTTCAGTGGGTCATGGGCCTTTGTCTGGGCAAAAATTATGTTAAAAAACTAATCCTCTGCTTTATTAATCATGGAGCTAAGCACCATCCATTCACACTCCTCAACAGTAGGTGGCAGTAATGCTCATTAACACCTAATATTTCACAAGAAAACCCAGATGTTTCTATTTATGTCATGGAGAAACTCAGGTTTGATGACTACATTAGTTAGGGTTTTGCCTACATTGAGGACAAAAACCTCAGTGTGTTTTATGTTTCAATAAGTGACTGAATGCACTTACAGTTTTTAACGGAGTTCACATTTCTGGTCTTGTTAAAATGTACTCACTGTAGTGTAAAGGGAATATTTCCATATTTACCATCACCACCTGCTGGTCAGTTTGGTTCATCATTAAACTTGTCTTGTGTGTTTTCATACTGTGATATTCTGTATTATCTCAGGTTCAAAACACACCATCTTTTTATTAAATGAATTTGAGAAGTTTAACTTTTATTTATTTGGGTCACGGCTTGTCATTGAGGGGTGATAGTGGGTCCTGATGCCAGACCAGCTGAGAACCACTGATTTAATTGATGCTGTGAATAGTTTCTCATTATTAAAGAAACATCACTTTAAGAGAATAAAGACTGCACTGGGTGTCAATGGAAAAAGGTCATGTGGTCTAAAGAGTCCAGATTGACCCTGTTCCAGAGTAATGGACACATCAGGATGAGAAGAGAGGCAGATGAAGTGATTACCCATCATGCCTAGTACCTACAGTACAAACCTGTGGGGGCAGTGTCATTATCTAGGGTTAATTCAGATAATCAGGTCTTATTCTCCATAAAATCAGGTCAACTGAACCTGAATATACTGAACCCACATCTGAACATCAGTGGATTTACTTCAGAAATCAATATCAATATATCATCAGTTTCAGTTTATTGTTATTGCCATAAGACAACGAGATGTCGTTGAACCACCCAACAGTTGGCATCACACCCCCAGTGCCCAGCCAGTGCAAAAGCTGATCCATAAGTGCAAAATGTGACACCCCCCATAGTTACAGTGTGATCCCCACAAATTTACAGTACATTCAAACTTCACACAAGTGTAAGTCAATCATATCATCAAGAACAGATTTTTTTCCCTTAATTCAAGATTTTTTTTTTGGTTAATTCAAGCAACAACAAAAAAAAATCTGCTAATGTAACAAGTGAAAATTATCTTTGTAAGATTTCTTGAAATAAGATTTTCAAGACCTGTTGTCTAAAAATCAGTTCTTATATCTCACTGAAACTTTGCTCTTTAGGTGATTACATCTTATTTTAAGTGTGATGAGATATTTTGACTAGAAATGAGAAAAATACACTTGGTAAGATTTAGATTTTTGCAGTGTTTTATTCTATATATTCCAAGATGATAATATGTGGTTGAGGGAGCACGAGGCATCATTTTCACACATGAATTGGACACCACAGAGTCCAGACCTGAACCCCATTGAGAGTCTTTGAGATGTACATAAATGATATGCTGGGCTGTTTGTATAATAATCCCCTGGAGCCATGGAAACAAATTGTCAGTTCCTCCAACTCTAGGTTTGGCTCATTTCAAATTCAATTCCAATATTTATCAAGTATATATCTAGGTAAATATAACATTAACTGAAGTAATAAAGACAGTAATATATTGACTCTTACATGTATGTTGTCCCATGAGCCACAGATGCTGTGGTACTGCCAAATATATAGATAAAAATGATATTTTTAAAGGCATCCATTCATTTCTGTTGGTAAGGTTTGTCCCAGGATTTGAGATGTTTCTAACAAAAGGATACTGGACATATTTGTGTTGATTATTAAGCTAGTTATTTTCATCTCCTTTGTCCAACTGAGCTAAAGGTTTCACATAAATGAAAAGACAAATAATTAAATTATACAGCACAGCGTTCATTGCATTTAATTCCTTTCAAGTTCAGCTCAAAGGCAGCTTTATTGACATGAAGTTGTCACGGAACAATGCAGAAAAATACCATCACAGAGTAATAATAAGACTAATGATTAAAACAGTGCACAATAACAACGATATTAATTATGTGTCTTGTTGATTGTCCCTGAGGTTAGGTCAAGTGGTTATGTCTCCATCTCCTCCCTCCTCCTTCGTATTTTAGAGAGCACATTAAGCGCTTGAAATCGTAGAACTGAATTTGTTAAATTGGTGTTTCTTTTTTCATTGATTTATTTATTCTTTTTTTTTTTCATCGTGGGAGGAGTTGCATCCATCTCTGTTACGCCTATCGGACAGGGATCACATTTTCTGTTTCCTTGATTTTGTGTCTTCTTTCGATTTCCAATTGATCCCAGAGCCTATATTCAATTAGAATTGTCTCTGCTTCTTATCTCTGAGTGGAGGGATATTCTGTGAAGTCCTAATGTGTTCAGAATCTATAATCTCAACCAAAAAAAAGTAGGCACACAAGTATAAAAGTAGATAAAGTTAAAGACTGGGGGGGGATTGAAGGTTTGAAAAAGTCTGGAAAAAGAGCAAGCACCCTGTAAGACCGTGAACAGGTCTTAGATTCAAGATTCAAGATTTTTATTTGTTACATGCTCATGATATGAACAGTGAAATCTAAGAACTGACCACAAAGGTTGTGCAATAGAAATTAGACAACCAACAAAATTATATACAACAAACTTACTCTTAGGGGTGAAGTCATGAATATAAAATGTAAAAAATATGAAATTATGGTGACTATGAAAACAAACTCAAAAACAAACATTTGCATGGTGCAGAAATCAGAGAATGTGCATTGTGGAATATGTGCAAATGTTATATTTTTGTGTACATTTTAACATTACGCTGCAGTCCAATGTTAATCTTGGTTATGGTTCAAGTTATGGTTTAAGGTCTTAAATGAAAAGGCAAAGAAAAATGAGTGTAAAACCCAAATCTGAATTCACTATGTGTAAAACTGAGGTCAGGAACAACTTTTAAATGTAATGGATTCAAGAATTAAACAAAGATACGCAATATTTGATTGTCCTCTGTAGAGCCCGCTGATTAATTGGGCCGATTAGAGCAAATCACCGATTAATCAACATCGGTCAATATGTAACCGATGTATTAACTTTTTTTGCTGCGTGGTAAAGCATGTTCAGTTTGACTTTCACTTTAACAATCACAGACCGCTACCCCCAAACATACACACACACACAATCATGAACCGCTACCCCACCCCCACCCCCGCTCCAACAATCATGGATGATTAATTCACATGTCCACCATTATCTAATATAAGACTGTTACATCCTGCGTATATCGATGTTCTTATTTTATATATAGATCGATATATCGGTTATCAGTCAGTATATCCTACCAGGCAGTCTGCAAATCTGCGTTTACCTTCATGTAAAACACCTTGTAATCAGTCCTCAATTAGACTTCATGGTGCTAAATTAGGGAACACCCATCTAGATGTTTTTGATACCTCTACATCAGTATCTGTATATAGGAACAGACTGAAAGATAAATTGATGGCAGAATATTTCCTTTGACTCACTCAACCCAAAGTGAACTGGTAAATGATGTCAGATAGCTCAACCTGTAATGTTTTGTTGACTGTAAAACTGTTTTATTTTATTCTTAGTTCATTCTTTAGTTTTTATAGGTGTGGTGTTTTATAAGCCTTTTTGGCTTCCACCTCTCCCAGTACACATATAGTTATTATTTTTTGGTCTTTACATGTATTTTGGTAGGGTTTTTTTTCCCTTCTTTTATATTTTAAATCATAATAATGATAAATGAAAATAATTTTTAAAAAATAATTATTCATCAGTTTAAATCAACATTGTATTAAACTGTTTTGTGCTAAATGAATAAATATTGGCCATCAGCCTATATATCAGATATCTGCTTTTTTTTAGCCCCCAATATCGGCATTAGCCCCAGAAATCTGTTGGGCTCTAGTCTTCTCTATCAGCCACAAATTGACACTGATGGATACTGTCATGCAGCATGTTTGTAATTTTTTTTTTCTTAAGCAATAACTGTCTCTATTTCTGAGAAAATTGGCACCATGTTGTAGAACCCTCATGGGAGCGAGTGCAAATATTCATATTAGTGTAAAAAAGGCCGACTCGCATAAGGGACTCTTTTCCTCCTTTGACATTACTACCACAGATGATGCAAACAGCATTTTCAATCACTTCCAGCTTTCATAGTAGTAGCAGCAGTAGTAGTACCAGTAGTAGTAGTAGTAGTAGTATGTATTATTAGGCATATCATGTACTAGACAAGTAAAGAAAGTATTGCACATATTTGGAATATGACATTTCAACACCAAAACACATAAATAAATGCAGTATACACAACAATTCAATAGTGCAGACAGCTAATAAAAAGCAAATATGAGTTATCATTGCTTCTAATGTCAGTGTTTTGCAGGCTGTTCCATTTATAAGGTGAATATCTGAAGGTTAATACTATTCCACTAAGAAGCTAAATCCCATTAAGACACATACAAGCACCAGTCTGTAGAAGAGACAAAATTAGCACTTTTGATTTGACTGGTACACCTCCAGGCTCACACATGGAAGATTATACTGAGCCCGAGCAGCAAATCACATTAACAAAATTCCTTGTGTGTGTGTGTGTGTGTGTGTGTGTACAGGTGTGTAACAGTAATGGGAACTGCCACTGTAATCGAGGCTGGGCGCCGCCTTTCTGTGAGAAACCAGGACTCGGCGGCAGCGTGGACAGTGGACCTGTACAGTATGACAGTAAGCTTTACCATCACTACTCACTCTAACTGGTGGAAATAGTTATTATTTATACTGTGTTTTTCCTTTTTTTTTCTACTTTATACTTGTACCATGTAAACCATGACTCTTAAAATGTGTTGAATGTGTTTTTTTCATGTGTTGAAGTAAAAAATCTGAACAAAGGCCGTCAAACCCTCAGCTCAGTTTTATTAAAGCTTTTGCAAAATGTTCAACACCAATACAGTCACAAAGAGATCTGCATTAGACTGAAAAGGAATACAAGAAGATCCTTACAGGATACAAAACAAATGTCAAAAGTAAAATAAAAGAGAAGTAAGCACTATGACTAGATATGATAGTATATTATGGAATTGTTGGGGAAATGTAATGGCCGCAGGTGGGAGACATCTCTGGTCTCTATGACGTTCTTCCACATCTGTACTCTGGAAGTTAAAATTTATGTCTGTACTCCTGTCTATGTAGTGGAGCTTCATCGAGTAACGTTCACACAGAGCCAAAGACAAAATCAGAGATCAAGCAGGATTCGAGTCGCATAAAGTGTTTATTCATACACAAAATAAACACTGAGTTGATTTCTGCAGAAACAACTGACGTTTTTGCTTTGGGAGACCGTTTTTATAGGGATGAGTTTTAAACTATAGACCATAACCCTTTTTTTTCCTTTTTATGATATTTGGAACATTATTGTAGTCATGTCAGAGGCCCCCCTTCTTGGCTTCGTCCCCGACACGGTACGTTTTTACTGGTGTCTGTCTGGATTGGGAATTATATATACATATGCAACTATTTTCCAGTATTAATTTATCATATATAAATATGTAACTTTTTCCCAGAATGTCCAAAATTTCCATTCCTGTCTTCTTTTTTTTTCTCCATGTTTTGAAAACTTTTTATGGACACACGTTTTTTCATGGATGCAGGTGTTTTGTTTTTTTTTTCATGTAGTGGTTCTCCCAAGAAAAAGTCAATTGCTCAGGTACAGTCTTCACATTACACTAAGATTAACTTCTGGCATGCAAATGAATACAGGTTGAATACTTTTGATTAAAATCCTGGTTTCTGACACCACAGAATCACAAATGTATGCTCTAAAGGTCAAGTAAAGTTTTATACAAGGACACAGAAATGATACAAAAATAGTTTCAAATCAAGCATTTTCCTCTTACAAAATTCTCCTAAATTCCTAAATAAATGCTGAAAACTATATACATTTAGTCGGAAATGGCATGATCACAATAACTGAAAAGAAGCCTGTTTTTTTAGCTCATGAGAAGTTGACTTTTTTCCAACAATGTCTTTATTTCCAAACACCTGTATACATACAAGACAACAAGTAACAAAAAAAAAACCCCAAAAAACAAATAAAATAATACAAAAAATACAGTAAATAAAGTACCAAGGGGGAATAAGTCTACACAAAACCTCAATGTACACTGCTCACACTCGTAAGTATGCGCTATACATAAATGAGATAGTAGTCATTCAACACCAAACAGTAAACATTTCTCCCAAATGAGCTGCAGAGGGCCACTAATGGCTCTTCCTCAGATGTTTCCACCAAACAAGACAAGTCTTTATTTATAAGAACATTTCTAAAGGGGCCCCAGATGTTGTCAAAAATTGGTTGCTTACCCCTGATTGCATATGTGACGTTTTCTAAGGGCAGAGTTGCTGTTAATTCTGAAAGCCATGTACCTATCCTTGGTCTATCCACCTTTTTCCAAGCAATTGCAAAAACTCTTTTGGCCAACAGCAGGCCTATATCTAAAACTAAACAGTTTCTTTCTCATATTAGAAGTTGATTTTTTTTTTTGTCATTTTTATTGGTTTTATCATATTTTCAGTCAACAAAGTGAAGAAAAAACACAAAAAGGAAAACAAAAAACAAAACAACCAACAACTTAAAAAGGCAACCACACACACACACACACCCCAGCACCCCCACAGTTCTTATACACATGTAAGAAGTTGACTTTTTAATAGCATGTGGTTCTTGACGACACAAACATGCAATGATCATATGGAATATAACGCGCTGCTGTCGATTAAACTACCAGCAATTTATAAAGTAGCTCTAATGATCTCAACTTTAAACATCTACAGCAGTAAAAGGCAACAAACACGTTAATGCAGCAGTAACATTAAAGGCCTAATATTTTTAAACCCACTTTTATTAGTGTTTGGTTCATTTATTTGTGTATTTTGACCCTAATAGTTCAAAAAGTTTAAATTTGAACCCTCCAGGTTCTGCAAAGCTATCTTTATATTCATTCATGCAATTCATGCAAAAATCAAGTGGATTTCTACAACCTGTTTCAATTCCTTATTAATTTTTTACTGGTTACACCACGACATTTGCACATATAAGGTCAAGACTTCCGACGAACATTTCTCTGCGTACGACATAACTGTTTGTCAGCAGCAGCGGTTGTAGTAAAAACCGAAAATATGTCCAAACTTCGAGCTGATTACCTAAAATGTTCAGTTGTTGGTTGTATTAACAAACTCAAGTGGCTGAACATGACAGAGCGCACAGTCAACAACCTGGAGGGGGTGGAGTCATGTGCATTTAAAGGGCCAGTGCTGAAAACTACCTTTCTGGTGTCATTAGTCAGAAATAGGGTTGAAGATGGACCTGTGGAGTCGAATTAATGAAAAATTCAGACCCAAGCAGAGCATTTACAGTTTATATAGACCACAGGGAAATGTTTGAAAATGCAGAATTCCATTAAAAAAAAACAAAATATCACTCCTTTAATACAAAAACATCAAATATAATAGTCAAACACTGACAGGGACATTTTTTCTGCACAGCTGCTTGGAGTTTTCTGACTATTTGGATTTGTTCATCCCCAATACTGCCAAATGAATTTTACAACCATCACTCAATTTCTGTTTCATCGTATCATATTTTTTCACCAAATTAGCTTCAACTAGTCAGAATTACTTATTAGCTTCTAGAAACATAATGTTCTGTAAAATATGAGAAAAAGTCAGAAATGCAGACAGTCTGGGGATTAAAGGCAGAGCCTGAACTTATTGAAGCTGTTGCATTATGGGAATTGCATAGACTAGTGCTTTTGTATTTTGACTTGAAATTGTATCTGAAATTCAGGATATTTCATTTTCTGCTGCATTCATTTCCTCCTTTCTCTTTTTAACTGTCCCTCATGAGACTCCTCATGTGTAAAAGAGAAATAACAATGAAGTCGTCTTCCTTTATGAGCGTGAAATAATGCCAGGTTTTTCCCTACATTATAAGTACTTGTATATTAAAGCTGAACTGAGAAAACAGGACATTAGACCTGTTTTTTTTTTCTGTACGTGAGCTTTATCTTCTGTTTATCATGACATTGGAATTATGTTCTGACTTATCAATACATAGATTTCTTTTGCATTTATTTAAGTTATAATATAATATAGGTGTAATTTATAATAACAAAATCCCATCACAGTTCCTGAGCCCCACACACACAGACAAAACCCTGATCCAAACTAAGCGAACGATCAGAAAGGACATGGATTAAGTTCTGGGTTCGGCGTCATTAGTGCCGACTCTCTATGAGCGATGGAATGCAGACTGCAGATCTCAGACCAGTCTAATGGTGTGGAGGCAGGTTCCACAGGGATTGTTTTACATGAATAGATTATTCAGTTCCAGAATAAGCCATTCATGACAAGACTATTCCCAAGCAGATGTTTAAAAATGAAGGAATTCTGAATAAAAGACGCCGATGCTTATCAGGCGGTCTCTTACAGTGTAATGAATCCATGGGTTACACGGGATGAATGAAATGAGAATTGTTATATTACATTTGACGACAGGAGTTCAGTGAAAGCAGTGCAGCATTTATGCATTTCTATGTTTATCGATTGCACCTGCACATGTGTATATACTGTATGTGCACACACACTGATGCAGTTTGGAAGCATATTCGAGTTAAACACCAGTATAGCAAATTTGTGTTTTGTAAACTTGCTTATCAGGCAGCTTTTGTATTTATTGCCGCAGCAAAAATCTATAAATTATTCAAACTGATATTCACATTATATTAGTCACCCTCTCTACACAATGTAACATGCAGGGGAAGGCTTATTATGGCTGTCTGTAAGAAAGAAATAGAATATAATGTACATGTAGTAAGATTGAAAAAAGCCAAAAATGGTCATAATAAAAAAAAGTATTTGGTAGAGAGGAAAGATTATAAAAAAAAAAACATAATGTTGTATGCAAATCCACACTCCATGTAGACATAAATGTGTGACCTCACAAATGTAATAATAAACAGGAGGCAGAACACAAGTGTATGTGTACTACACTCACTGTGTGTGTGTGTGTGTGTGCGTGTGTGTGTGTGTGTGTGTGTGTGTGTGTGTGTGTGTGTGTGTGCGTGTGTGTGTGTGTGTGTGTGTGTGTATCCACAGGTCAGGTCGGTCTCGTGGTGGGGCTGTTGTTTGCCTTCCTGGTGCTCCTGCCTGCAGTGTTGCTGCTTTTCTACTGCTACAGGATCAAGACCTCCTATTACCATAAGTGGCTTTCCCAGAGAGAGAAGAACAAGAGCAACAAGTAATGTCAACTGTCTGCCTCTTCATCTGTCTGTCTGCTTTTGTCTGTTCGTCCGTCTGCCTGCCTGTCTACCTGTCTGTCTGTCTGTCTGTCTGTCCGTCCATCCACCTACAGAATCATTACAAGAGCTGCTTGTGCACATTTGCAATACTAAATTCTTCACTGTCTGACATATCTTTCCATCGTACACCTTTTCTGATTGCCCTTGTTAGAAGATAACTCTATGTAGCCCTTGACAACCAGCTGCTAATTCAACGTGGACCTTGAATTTCAGGAGATTCTGTCCTTGTTGTCTCTTTTACCAGCTGTTTGCAGATCAATTCTGCTTTTTATCATGACATTAGTGACTACATGCACAGCAGGTGAACTATTATTTGAGCAATTTGTGATCATTTCCGTATCCAGCTGTACATCCAGCCCTGTGGTCATGTCATTTCAGGCATGTGAAAGCGTTTCCACATCTGAAAGCCTCAATCATGGTCCAAAGCAAGGTCTTTTTTTCATTTTCTTTTTTTTTGTGTGTGTGTGGTTTTTTATGCTTAGTTTCAGGCCATGTCCACACAAAACCACATCTTTTCCTATCCAATCTTTTTCTTTGTCATTTTCAAAAAAGTGCTCCGTAAATAGTCGTTTCAGGAAATATCTGCATCCATACAAAACCACTGAAAACAACTGAAAACAATGTAGTACAAATGCCAGGCCTGTATGTGGCATTGTAATGCTCTCACAAAAAAACAGAGGAAAAGATGTGGAGCATGTGCATAAAGCTTGCTTGGTTCTACCAGCTCTGATCCAGTATTTCCTCCTGGTTGCCCCTCTCTGAGGTTGATCCAAGAGCATATAGTGAATATCATTGCTATGGTTGTTTGTTGCTCATTGTAATGAATGTCTGCCATTGTTGTTGTTGTGAAGTGGCATCTTGTTTCCAGGTGAAAGGTTATAGAGGTAGGGCTATGACATCATTGTTTAAGAAAAGTTGCAGTTTGGTCATATAGATGAAGATATGAAACCAGTGTTTTCAAATGTATCCACTTTGGAACCCGGTTTCAAAAAGTTGTGATTTCAGTAACTGAAAAGGTTGGTTTCGTGTGGACGAAAGGCCTATCAGATACAAACTTTTGTGGATACGACTGAAACCATCTTCATATGGACAGGGCCTCAGTTTTCAGAGTAGATCAGAGTGGACTCTTACTACTCCCATTCTCCTCCCATTATAGTCACTTATGATGGCTTCACCTAATTTTTTAATGTCTTCCATCTTCTGTTATTTTTTCTTAGTTTGTTTTTGGCAACAATAGACTTTTGTTGCATCCTGCTATTTTTCCAAACCTCCAAATGACAAAAACGCTGCAGTTGGTGGTATCTCCAGTGGCTGGTTTTAGAACTGAGTGTATGTTCTACTCCATATTTATGGGGCTGTAACTCACCTGTCGCCAAGAAGCACAGCTAATCATCATCATCATCCCTCTGGTAAAAACTGTCTCCATGCTAAGTCTTCTCTTGCTTTTGTGGTTATGAGGTGGCAACTCAAAACCATCGAAAAGCTCTCGGAATAGACAGGAGAAAATCTTGACCATCTCATTTTGTAATATTTTAGCTCCTACAGCAAGTAACTCACTGTCACTATCTGTCATTCATATTTTTAGATACAACAAATTACATCCAGCTACAAGAAAACCTGAAAAACCAGCAGTGACAATGTAAACAGTGAGTGGTCGGTATAGAAACTGTCAGGTCACCTTGGCGTTCGCTGGCAGGTTTTCAGGGGAATCTTTTAAGTGAACAGAGTTTTTTATGCATGTTGTGACAGACAGGAAAGACAGGAGGTAGATGATGATTGAGAAAATTTACCTGATGCAAAGAAAAGAAAGGCTGACAACAGAAAATGGTGTGTTATTGAAAGTTACATGCAAAATAAGTTAGAGGCTAGTATTCTTTACAGTCATTCACTTGAAAAGGACATCAAATTGCAAAGTTTTGATCCTTATAAACACTTGAACATACACACATGTGAAGCAAATACAAAAAAGAAGTATTATATATGTACAGCTAAAGGTGGGACGGGTGTTGTTGTCAAAAAATTTAAAAAAAAGACTAAGACAAGGCACACAACAAATAGTACACGGATTTTGATAATATATGACCAAATCCATTTTCTTGGTGTAACACTGAAATGACAATCATTTTTAATTACCTTAAAGATGATAAACGGGGGTAGATTTGTGTTTTTCTGCTGTTAAATGGAATGGAACAATGGAATGGGATCTTTTGATTATTATTCTGGTGCATCACACTGAACAAACACCTCACTCAGTAACTTTTTTGGATTCTCACTCCGTTACTACAAATTAATGTCTTTTAAAAACTAAAATAACAATGATATCAGTTTCATTTTTAGATAAAATGTACTCTCATATATTAAGAAAAGTGTGGTATGGTAAATATATGCACTTTCCTTGAGGAACAGCACTTTTTGGCATTTTTTCCAAACCTTGAATAACTGCTGTATATTTTTCCTCACTTAGTTATTTTGTCAATGATGATAAATTAATGTTTTTATCAAATATTTGGATATTATTCCTTGATTGCATGTTAAAGTACTTGCTTTGACCTACAATTTGAGCTATTATGGTTGCTGCTAAATTAATTCTTATAAATAGATATGGAATAATTTGTATTGCTGCACAGTGCTTTCTCACTCTGCTACTCACTTTGCCAGACCCTTAAACACAACTAAATTCATGGAGTTTGGATAGTGATAACCTCCATTTTACCAAAATATACACTGAATATTGTTAAATTCCTTTCATATCTGCAGTTCACATGGTCTGAATCATGGTTTGTACAGTAATGGCAGTAACTCTAGTTGTTTTTTTGTTGCAAGTGTGTTGTGTATCACTGCAGAATGAGCCGTCACATATTACACCGTCTGCATGAGAAAGAAGGCAAACAGAAAAAGATTTAAAGAAATGAATCATGTATGGAAGGAAGAAAACAATGCAGACTGTAGAGGAAGAGTCAGATCGCAGGAAGGCAGGACTGCGACATCAGCCGGCGTTCCGAGCAGATCGATGCGGACGCCACAACTTTCCGCCTCTACATCAGCATAAATTGTTTTGTGCCGCAGCTCGCTTCCATCACGACCAAACAAAATCCATGTCCTCGTAAACCTCAGAGCTTCCTTTATGAGCGCTGCCATATACAGTACCTCAGCCACAGCGACAGCCTAGTCATAACACCGGCTGAGTTAGTGCCTCTGAAAATACCCGGGCCTTACACAGTGATTTACAGAATAGAAATGTGTTTGGAAATGATCCAGCATTAGAGCAGACTTTTAAGACCCCGACCTTCCAAATGAAGACAGAGAGAAAGGCTAAATGCTGCTGATATGGAGCCTAAGCAGGATTTTACGGTAAGAGAAGACGACTGAAATGAATGGCTCGCGATATGGAAAATTGAGCCTCTACGATGATTAAAAAGACTCTTAACGGCTACAGCTCCAGTGAAAACCCCTCAGCTTTTTCGGTTTTGTTCCGTGGCCAATAGTTTGGGTTCATTTACAGTTCAGTAGCAGGACAACAAGTGGCTCCAGCTGATTAAAAGCCTTTCCAAGTATATATACATCCAGTATGCTTAGAAAGCCTTCTAATCAGCTAAGAGGCTGCTGAGTATACTTCCACTGACTTGACCAGTTCTTTTAGTGCATCTATACAGTTTAATTCAATCCAATACAGCAGCGCTGCAGCAAATCTTTCCTCTTCGAGGTTTGTAACAATCAGCTTATGCTGAAATGACCGAAAAGGAGGTGATTTCTAGATACTTGTAATGTTTTTATGAGCTGCTCCCTGCACACAAAAGCACATATTTACATGCACACACCATAAAAAGGTCAGAAAAACTCATTCAACGCTTTAACTTTACAAAAATGTGACATTAGCTTATTGGAAGTTTGTTTATTTGTGTATTTTTTTCAATAACAGTGGACATTTATCAGCATTTACTGTAAACCTGCCAGTGTTATCTGATGTTAAACTGATGGCTTTTAAAACTATGAAGCACAGGTGTCAAACACACGGCCCATGGGCCAAAACCGGCCTGCCAAAGGGTCCAGTCCAGCCCATGGGATGAGTTTGTGAAATGCAAAAATTACACTGAAGATATTAATGATCAAGATGTTAAAATCATTTTAGTTCAGGTTCTATATACTACGACAGCGTATTAGGGCCACATAAGACAATAAAAACACTTGTCACTATGAGAATAAAGTTGTAAAATATCGTGATAAAACCCATAATTTTATGGGAATAAAGTCGAATACAAAGAGTCAAAATTTTATGAGAATGAAGTCGTAATATTACGAGAATAACGTTATAATTTAAAAACAGGCGGGACAAATATAATTTATGTGAATAAAGTCGTACCCACTCATCACACAAAGGAGAACTTTGAAATTTTTGTAAGGTTATACTTTCATTTGGGGTTTATGCACGGCAAAATACTGAGCCTATATCCCACCATCAACACATTATCATTATTCTAAGGACTTTGAAGCCAGTTTGCACACATTTGGATTTGTTTCATTGTAAGAACTGAACAGATTTGGAGCAAATTGGCTCTTTTGTGATGGAGGAACTGACTGGAAGTGGTCGACTGCAGGCCTATCGGTGGTTACACCACGACTTTATTCTTGTAAATTATGATATTTTTCCTGTCTGTTTTTAAATTATGACATTATTCTCATAATATTATGGCTTTATTCTCGAAATATGATGACATTCTCCTAATATTACAACTTCATTCTCATAAAATTATGACTCTTTTTATATTCGACTTTATTCTCATAAAATTACGGGTTTTATCAAGATATTTTATGACTGGCAAGTGTCTTTATTGTCTGATGTGGCCCTAATATGCTGTCATAACTACAGACCAATATGACCAAGTGGGTCCGACAAGTAAAATACCAACACAATAACCTAAAAATAAGGATAACCCCAAATGTTTCTCTTTGTTTAAGTGTAATAAAGGTAAAATTACATGAAAATATTTACATTTACACTTTCCTTTCACAACAAATTTGAATAACCTGAACAAATATGAACGACCTACAATGTTTTAAGAGAAGTAAGTGCAATTTTAACAATATTCTGCTTTTTACTAAATCTTTTGTGTATTTGTAGATCCACTATGATCTGTAAATTATAATGTAAATGATAAACTGAGGCATAGCTTTGTTAAAATTGCCCTTATTTTTCTTAAGTTATTTCAAGTTTGTGTTATTCAGATTAAGGTAATTTTGTAGATAAAAACTTTTTCATGAAGGGATTTTTTTCATTGTTATTATTATACTTGTCCACCCCACTTGACATCATATTGGGCTGTATGTGGCTCCTGAACTAAAATGAGTTTGACACCCCTGCTATAAACCAACAGCATTCAAGGTTAATACAGGAAACATCAAGCAAAACTGGATAAAAAGAACAGAATCTAAAGAACTGATACAAGACAGAAGTGAATGTGGTTCTGATTCTGTTCATCTGCCTGGTATGGTGTGTGTTTTGGTGACACAACTGCATCTTAAAGGCGTCGTGCGGTAATATCAGCAATCAGGCTGTACCATATGTCAAAATGTCAGGTTTGGTGGGTTATTCA
>JAPQRP010000012.1:8757851-8769908 GCA_037367295.1 Apogon hyalosoma | reverse complement strand
TCAAGAAAACATGGAAAATGGATAGATATCAGCTCTGAAATGAAACTACTATGAGCTATTTTTGTTGTTATCATTATGTAAATGGATATAAAAAAAATATAATATATAAATAAATCCACTTCTCAACAATATCACGTCAACAGGTTTCTTTAACCCTTTAGACCCTGACGTGTCTGTGGTGAGGTGTTCCGAATGTTTGATTTGTTTTAAATATTCACAGAAATTCAACTGTTTGCTTAATAAGGAACATTTCAAAACATGCTGATAGAGTAGACCTTGTTCTTTCCATAGACATCTGAGCATGCTCAGTGCACCCCCCGCCCGTGGAATGGGGGGTAAAACACAGAGGAGTGAGTGAGACCAACTCGCTGTAAAAATAGACAGTTTAGGCTTTTTTTAACGTAGCTTTCCTTGGGTTTTTTTTTTTTTTTTGCTTTTACTGTTGTTTGCAGTGTTGTGGTGATTTTCTTTCATTTTTTTACTGTGTTTTTTCCAAGTTTTGACTGAGTAACTGCTTTTTGAAGTTCAACCAGGAGCCCCCAAACAAAAACTACTGGGTCAAAATTCAAATCTTTGTTGTTCAGTGTGTTCCAGTTCACAGTTCATGTTCTATATCCTAAATCTCTTATTGATATACATTCTGAGTGTTTTATTCAGTAAAAACCTGTCAAACTTCAATTCCTCTGTTTTTTTCTGTTATTCCACCTGTTTTGACCCTAAAAAAACACACAGGAAAACAAAACCACTGGAGAAAAGGATCACAAGCACATACTCACAGCAGCTTTTACGACACAAAAACAGACGACAATTCACAGCTTCATTGAAATAACATGTCGGGGGTTAAAGGGTTGATGTCTTTTAGAACTTGCTCTTGCTTCTAATCTGAGTTAAATATAGTTTTAGGTTGTTCCAGGTTAGTGCAGCTCAGTACAGCACTGTTTTCTTTATTTATTTTTGGTAAATACAACATAAAAGCACATCTGTGTCAGTCATTTGTGTGTATTAACAGAATCTACTTGAGTCCAGACTGTGTGTACGTCCCCCACCTCTGCATATATACTACTCACCTTTGGATTTACCCACGATGTTTGATTAATAAATGTGTATTGTCCATAACTCAGTCGTAAATGTAGTTAAAACTTAATAGGAAATGGAGGACATGAACTCCATCTATGACCCATAAAATGATTGGTTAAAAGTGTTAAATCTAAGTGTCTGATGTGTGTTTACACCATTATACAGAGGACATGAGCTCCTCTTGGCTCTGTTGTAGATTTCAGTAAGTGTAATAAGGGAGAAAACTCCTTCAATGGGTAAAACGGAGCCCTGCAGCACAGAGTGAAAACACAAATCAAGCTTTAATAGACAGCGGTATTTGTTCGAAGGATGAGCTGATTGTTGTTTTTCATGTTAACATTAGATTTATTAAAAATGTAAAGTATGTGCTTCCAGCCTTTTCCTTTAAATGGCTGCTGGATCACTTACAGTTCTTCCTTCCTCTCCTTTCAGACCGGTCCCAGGTGCCAAACCAAACACAGCCTCTTCTCCGCCACGAAAATGACCTTCATCCCCCCGCCTCCATCTGGGAGGGGGCAGCGGCTGACAGCCCATTTGCACTAAAGAGACTTTGGCTGGTAAACCACAGAGCTGTCGCGCATAGCCGAGGAGGACAAACACAAAGTTAAAGCCGGAGACACGAAAGAACAAACAGGACTCATACCAGTCCAGACTTCAAAATGAAACCTTACCCTCCTATCCTGGCCATTTTGATCCCGCCCCTTTTACCCTCCACCTCCAGCACTCTGACATCACCCACAAAGACGCGGTTTTGCACGGAGGCCTTGCAGACTGAGACGTGTGTTACCGCTGGGGGATTTGCCAAATCTTTTTTTTTTTTTTTTTTTTTTTAGGTTTATTGTTTGTTTGTTTTTTTAAATCTGTTAATGCTGTCTGTGTTTTTTTTAAAAAATGCATTTTGTAATGACTGTTGTTTTGTTTACACTTACGTTGCGTTTTATGATTGTGTTACGTGCCAAAGAGGTCTTTTCATACCTGGGGTGTGTCCCAAAATGCTTGAAAATCTTCTTGTCACATTCAGTTTACCGCGAGTCAGCTCCTCCATGTTTTATTTGATGCGTTTTCTAATTTATTGTATTGTAACAGGAATGTGGAAAACACAAATCTGGAGGCCTATCAGGAGGAAGAAGAGCCAATCACACAGCAGCTTCTTTTCAACACTGTTTACACGACAGCGGAGGACTTATGGATGCTTGGGGCTTGCAGGACACACCCCGGTCGCTCATGTTGATTTGAATGTCTTTTGCTGTGTGTTATGACTTTTGAATTGTTACTTAAATTTTTTTACTAAAACTATCATCAAGCCTTTTTCCTTCTGTATAAGATGAGCTAAATCTACATTGTTGCCCATAAAGTTGGAATTAAATATGTTTACCTCTTCACATGAAATGATTGTGACAATGTGATTTATTTTTGACAGATAAAGTGTAACTGGAACTCATTATGTAATCATTGAACCTGGTCAAAGGTGATGTGTATAAATAGGAATAAAAAGAAGAATTTGTCTGAAAAGAAAATTATTCCAAATTTATGGGCAACAGTATATATGTATCTATGGGATGTATTTAAAAAGGAAGGACAGGCAGGACTAGCAGGTACAATTTTGTCTCCAATGTGTGAATAGATTGTAGTTTAAGTTAAAAAGGGGAAAATGTGAACATTCCCAGACTCAGTTTTCTAAATACATAATAACAGCCTGTAGACTGATTTATAGCCTATGTAGTGGGGAAATTGTTCAGAAAAATTGTAATTCCTCTCCTACCCCTAAAGCTGTATAAATAAGGCGGTTACATAGTGATATCTTTGGTCGTGGATCCGTGGGGCTCATCCTTTGACAAGTGTAAATGGGTGCTTCTATGAAACTGGTCCTAAAAACAGGACAGAGGGGCTAAAAATTCAAACCAGATGTAGACTAATGTTATGAAGCAAGTTTGGAAGCACTTTGGGTCTATTTAAAAAATCAATACTAACTGAGATAAAAGAGAAGAACACATTTATATTACTTTACATTACATTTAATACAAAAATCTGCATGTAACTGTCAAAAGGACACGAAAATTACGTACTACTATTTTTTTTAATATATCCTTATTCTCTCACAGGTACGTTTTGGGAATCAAACTAATTATGCAAGACAGAGTGTTTGAGAAAAATGACCTCTGTTGCAAACTCATTCACGATTTATTTGTGTTTAAAATGGGCAGGTTCTGCATGTAATGCGAGTGGACATAATGGGTTACATACAAAACCTGAAATGAGACTGATGAAAAACCTGCATGTCTGGATTAGAGAAACCACTAGGATCAGTGTCTTTATTTATAGCGGTATATTAGACCATTTACAGCCATGTTTTCAGATCTAATGCAGACACTTAGGTAGCTTTTCATGTCCCAGTTTTGGTCATATTTTTGGCCCCAGTATTTTATTAGAATTAATTAATTTTGGGATGGCTCAGAACAAGAGTATATATATTTTTTTATATTTATCTGAGGTCATCAGGTAGGTACATCCTGGGATGAAATATGTCTAAATGTCTCTTATTATTGGGTCTAAACAGCTGACAAAGTGCCAGGTACCAAAATGAACCCAGTGTCATAGAAGCACCCACATAGGCCTAGTATTCTTGGTCGCCATGTGGGAGGAGCCTGCGAGTGCCCACGTGACAGTACACACCTGAAACCGTTTAATGAATGGACTATCTGGTTGTATTTCGAAGACCAAAGAGGTAAGTGTCTGTCTTTATTTTATACATGAGTGTAGAGAGGTTCAAGTGTGTGTTGTGTAGTTTGTACAGGTGAGTTTATACACTGTTCTGATTAAGCCTGCACCCCAGAGAACCCTCTGTCCCTGTAGGTTCACAGCGTCTGCCCCGTTGGAATTCGCTTATGGGGGTTCTCTAAATAAATGCCGTATGCTCACGTAATTGATTCCAAACAAGTGTCCCTGCCGTTATACGTCCATTGAGTCAGAATGAGCGTCTGTCAGTCAGTCCACCAGAGGGCACCGGCCTTCACCAACATACCGTCCGAATACCACGAAGAAGAGTAAAGTTTATGAGAGAAGAAGAAATGTAAAATATAATAATTGTCATGAAATGAGGGTAAACGCATGTTAGATTTTCACACACTAGCTTTTAATATATGAACAGGTCTCGCTTAACATGTAGATAGAACGTATTATTCACAGCTCACTGGCGCTCCCTATTGACGTCATAAAGAACGGCCTCTACGGCAGTCACGCAGGGCCAATACACTAGATCTCACAATAATGTATATAAAATGATTTAAAATAATAATAATTATAATAATAATCACGTTGACAACTGAGGAGGTAGTACTGATGGTGTTTTTGAGAAGGGTTGTTGGAAATATGTTGGAAGTTTTTCACCAACTCAGGTCTCTTCAAATCTCAACACTGCCCCCTTCGGTTCCCGGTGGTACTGCTTTATATTATCCGTTTAGGTCCGTTTAGGTTAGGTTTGAAATGCAGAGGTATACAGACGGGCAGAATGCGCCGTATGTGTATTTAAAGACAGACTGGGACAAAAGTCTGACAGTATCACAAATGTAGTTTGACCATCTCACAGTATAAAGGGAATATATATATATGCATTTATTATTCAGCAATAGAACATACAACATACAAAAAATATGAATATAACAAGACTATTCACAACATCATACATTCTAAGACACACTAATCAAAAACTAATTATTAGAAGACATAGAAACTACAAGAATAAATTAAGACAAAAAAGACAAATTATAAGTAACTTAATAAAATAAAGAGAATAAAGATGAAGATCCAACAAGAAATGAAAATATAGTTTAATAAGGATTCACAGTATAAAGCTTTAAAAAAAAAAAAAAAACAACTTTATTTCAAAGATTACAGTTAACAAAGATCCAACATACCCTCGACAAGGCTATAAGATACTTGCAACAATCTTAACATAGGCTACAAACAAAAACAAATACAAAGGGATTCTTAAATTAGTTCTCTGTGTAAAAAAAAAAAAAAAGTTCTTCATATAGTTTGACATTCTTATCACATTTGGGGGAGTCTGTAAGCTTAATACTGCAACTGACAGTGTAAAGCTGTTACTACCAATGTCTTTAGGCATGGTGTCACTTCCTGTTTTCAGGTCCAAACCTGTTGATTAGTGAGTTAGTCTGCTACAGTACTGTCCCTGAGTCCATAGAACATATCCAGTCATCATTCTACCACGAATAAGGTAGAATGATAATGAATTAATTTAATAAGTAAATTTATAAGCTTAAACAACGGAGGAAAAACACAAAGTTTGTTGCTATGCAGTTAATTCTAATGCTACATTCACATTGCAGGTCACAATACTCAATTTAACTTTTTTGTCTGGAATCAATTTCCTTTTGTTGTTGATCATATTTTAATTTCAGTGCAAACACATATGGACTAAGCAGTCAAATTTGGCCCACTTTTACCTGAAGTGTGATGTAAGACACTTGTTCTAATGGACAGTGGCCCACATTGAAACCCACATGGAGCATCTTCTCACCCCATTTTTTTCTTTTTTCATTTTTAATGTTAACTAAAACCCTCTTTCAACACTGTAACCACTAACTGACAGTGACGGCTTCAGCGATGGAGCATTATTTCACATCAGCTGACACTAGTGCATTCAAACTAACATTAGCTCTCATAGCATCTGTCCAAACACATCTTTGTGGATTACCTTGATTATATTTTTTATGAGGTTTTTACTCTTTATCACATCTTCAAGCTTAATATTTGCCTTTATCTGTGTTCTCCACATCAGGGGAGGGTTAATAAAATAGCATTTTCTCTCAAAGCACAGCTGAGCATGAAGTGAAGTGCTGCTCTGCTGTAAACAGTATTTTGCACACTTAAAATCACAGTCTACTACAGCTAAAACACAGACTATGAAAAACTGCACAAATAACTGTATTTTAGTTAAATTACTTTAGGCCCTTCTGACCCCCCCCATTGACCCTAATTTAAGAAATAAATTATTATAAAGGTAGATAGAGGCTCCACAAGTAACATTTTTATTATTATTAATTCATCTTTATTTAATCATGAAATCCCGTTGAGATCAGAAATGTCTTTTTCAAGGGAGACCTGGCCAACGTAGCTGCCATACAAATTCAACATATACAAGATGCTCAGAAAAACAGCTATTCAAGCACGATGGCCTCTCAAGAAAAACAAAGACATTTCTCCCTCGACGGATTCTTTATGATACTTTTTGGACCCAGAAATTGAGTTTTATGACACTGTGATGTCAGACTTAAGAATCAGATGTAACACACCTTGAAATGACACATTCATCACTACAACACATATGTTTATGTAGCTACAAATAGGTTGTTAATCTCCGTCTTTGCAAAATTCTTGTCCAAAATTGGCTTGTTTTCCTGATTCATAACCAGTTGCTTACTGTTCTCTTATCTGTTTATAGCGTCGGCTTTACTCGACATATCAATACCACTTTTTCACCAGTGTGATCTTGGCTTCGTTGTTTATTTGCCTCTACAGCAGCTCACGTAGACAGTGCATCAATCCCATTATGTCCTTACATGCCTCCGTACATGTCATACTCAATTTTGCCAGATATATGTCACAAACTATGCCTGCTAAAAAACTTAAACTACTGAGATATCACAGTCTATGACAATGCACAGGAGTAACATTTTATAGGATAGTTCTCGCATTTTGAGGCTGCAGAAAATTTTCAGCTTCTGCTCCATATGAACAGAAGTTTGGCCGATAGTGGTTCTCAGTGGTTCTCGCAAAGGTTTCTTCTCCGCAAAACAGAAAGTAGTAGTAGATTAGAAAAGTGATAAAAGATAAAAGATTCTCAGGTTAGAGCCATCAGTACACAGCTCAAAGGGTCATAGCACACAACAAGAGCTAAAATTAAACTGAATTATGAGTTAAATCTAGTAAAATAAGAAACTGAATGAAATTTTGCTGCAACTTTTACCTCAAGTGCCCCCTCCACTTAAAAGGAAGCATTTTGTTCCCATTTACAGCCATAGGAAGCGTCGGGTATCCAGCGTTAAAATGTTAGAAATGAGAAATGTATACACAGATTCTGGATTTTACACCTCGGTGTCGATGACAGACATGACAGAGAGCATTATGGCTATGGCACTGAGAAAAATGAAACTGCGTTTTAATCACAGGCAGAATCTGGCTGTCAATCACGTTCATGTCTTTGGCCAAAAGGTCAGAGATCAACTTCACCTTGACACCACATTCTGCAAAACCTTCCCATCATTCAACATCATTGTCTTCTATAAAAGCGGTGTCCAAGTGAAGGTGGTGTATCTCTCCCTGGAAATGAGAACTTCCCTTTCACCAAAGTACACTTTATTCCTTTTTATTACATTTCATCACTCCATACTTTATGAGTCTAGACAGACATGGATGTAAACTGAAACTGAAAGTGACAGAGGCGTACATCCACAAGATGGTAATTTAAGTCAAATAACGGAGCTGGATGAAGTTAAAATGCAGGCTTTTTTACATTTGTTCTTTATTTGAAGGTGATAATAGAGAGACGGCAGAAAGAGAGAAGGGATGAGGTATTTCAGCATTATTTCAATCTATTTAACCTTTTTCTCCAAAGAAACATGTTGAATATTATTGTATTATCAACATCTCCTCATCATATGAAAATACTATCTTTAATATGTACAATTTCTCACAAAAATGAAAGATTTTAAAGGTAAATGAGAATGTGAGTCATTTATATCATACTAAATTGGATTTTTTTCAACATTTCTTCACTTGATAAGAGGTCGCATCCAGTATTAAGGTGCATTACTGTCATCATGTTTGAGTGTAGGCGTATAAAGCTCAGAACAGACCATACAAATATTGTTCTGATCTAATGAGAAACTTTTGCTTTTTGAGGCCATTGTAGGTTTTTGAGGAGGTGAGGGCCGAGCAATGTAATCTGCAGTTTCACCACTAGATGTCACAAAATATCACACATTGAACATTTAAACATCTGCTCCAAAATAGAGAGCTGTACCCCATGGGACCTCATTTAAGAAAAAAACTGACACAGCTAAGTTTTTGATTCCATTCTAATAAAACTACTCACATCATTCATCTTTGTCAAGTTAAAACATAATTTTACAAGTCAAAAAAGTTAAAATTAAATTTTCTGTCTTCATGATCTGGTCTGAGTCACTGAAGGCATCATTGCATCAAAATGAGCAGACTTGTAGTGGTTTTCACCTCCTTCAGTGCCACTGGCTGTTGTTTTTGTTTTTTAACTGGCTGTTATTGTTAGCGGTGTGTTTCATGTATGTCAGATGCAGTCCACCAAGCTGTTTCTGCAGAAAACTAGATTTTACTGGATTATCTTTATCACAAACTTTATTTACCTGTAAAATTCAGTCATTCATTCCTTTTTCAAACTCCTTAATCCTTGAGAGGACAAAATAATAATGTAAACAATTCAAGTAAAATGCAGATTTTCATCTTTTTTGTATGGTCAGATATGACACATTTGGATGTTCAGAGGCTCCGTAGTGAATGTGGAAACACCGTCATCTACAACATTGAATCACCAGTAAAACCCATGGAGTCTGATAAATGACAGTGGATGGAAACACTGCCTATGTTCCGGTCGTGATATATTTTGCTTTTTTTCTTCCATTTTCCCTGTTTTGATAACATAATTTTTTCAATATACTCAGAACTTTTATGAACATCTACATGATCAGTGACTTAAATATAGGAAAATACCTGATTTTCAGTGAAAAGAGAAACTATTATTTAAGAAATGGTGATAAATCACTAAAGAGAACATTTCATTTGGATGCTTATGCAAAAGTAGCTCTGGGTTTTAATGTGAAAGGGGATCGTCTTTATACTTGTCAGATTCTTTTGGTTTTTTAAGACTATTCTTAGGGGTTTGTTTTCCCTTTATTTAACAGACAGGAAACACTAGAGACAGCAGGGGAGGTAGTGGGAGACAGTAGGGGAGGGACTGTTCAGAGTATTTTGTCCTTGTGCTTATCTGATTCTCAATGGCTCTCCATGAGAACATTGTCTTTATGAGTAGTATCTGTCTTTTCCCTAATATGAGTAGAAGAGACAGAATTTGAAGTATTATCTCTCTTCATTCCAGCCAACTGGAATTTAATTTTTGTGTCGAGCTGCACAAATGAAAACTGAAGTCTTATGATGTAAGATTAGTAAGAGTTGAGTAATTATTGGTGAAGCCTGGAAAATGCCATCTTTTATGTTAATCCTCCCCATGTGTTAGTGTCTTAGTGAAATCAAAGAATCAGACTAATTGAGTCTCACAGTGGTGTCGTGATGAGGAACAATGAACGCTTTGCACTGTGGGTAGTCTTCACCCTCACCTGCTCTAAATGGATTGCACTCTGTTGAAAATGAGATCTACAGGCAGCTCTCCTCTCCCCGGAGACTAATGCATTTGGAGAGTCCACGGTTCGAGTGGAACGCTATCGGACAGCGTGGAGGAATGCCCTCGTGGGGAGATATATCGATGTAGACGTTTTCCTTGCCCATTACCAGGCCGCCTGGCGCCCAAACAAACCCATGGGGTGGATTCTGCACCAGACAGCAGACGTGATCTAAATGAAAACGCTGAGTTTTTCCAGTCCCACTGTCTATAAATCAAGCTGTGTGCAGCCACAGGCCTGAAGGAGGTGTATAAATACGCTAATATGGCTCCTCGGGCCACTGTGGCCTTCAGACAGAGAGCTGCAGATGAAGTCAGGGCTTTACAGGACAGAGCACTTAGGTTTGGTTATGTCTTATAAACACCATCTGGGTTTGGAGATTTGGAGGTTTTGGCGTCAGGAGTCATCCGTGTCTTCTTCTGTTCTTTTTCTCCAGCATCTCTGTCATGTTTTATCCTCCACTCTCTCCCTTTTTTGCATCTTCTTTTCCTTTTCTTACCTGCCAAAGCTGTCACCTGGACTCCAGACATTCATCCTCTGTCAAAGTATCACTCATTTAAGCGCTTGTTCTCAACCAGGTTATGTTCCTCTAGAATATTTCCTATATTTCTACAAGCTCCCCTTATCTTCCTCTGTTTTTCACCTCAGCTACCTGTTTTTTCTCTTATTTATATGTATGTTGGATTGCGTTTTTCTCATTTTTCAGTCATGCTTCAGTTTTTGGTGCTTTCTATTGTTTGACTCACACACTTCATTAGTGTTTTCAAAATACACAACACACATCCAAACCTCCCAGAAACACGGCAGAAAAAAACAAGAAAGTGACGAGGCAAACCTGAGGAGAAAAAAGTAATGTAGCAGTAGTGGTATCAGGAACATTAAGTCAATTAAGTCAGTCCAGTTAACCCTTTAGGATATGTGTGTGTAAGTTCTCATTTGTCCAGTCATTGTTTATTCATTGTTATTTTTGAAGTTCAACTGGACTTGAAAAGAATAAACACAGGTCACTGTTCAAATTCAGTCTGTTTTCTTCTCATATTAAGGAAAAGACAGACACCACTCATAAAGAAAAAGTTGTAAACCCCTCAGAGTGGTCTCAAAAAAACTAAAGAATCTGACAAGTGTATACAACACACTGAATAAAGACACATTTTCAAGAACAAAACCTTTTGGATATGTGAGAGCTATGGGGGTTGGTTTGTAGTTAAAGTGAGACAAGAATGTGCAACATTACATGAGCGAGGACCACAACCTCAAACCCTAATACATAGAGAGAGGAAGACAAACCTGTAATTCACATCATATAATCTTCAAAACCTGTTCACTGGTATCGATACATGAATGACGCAAACACACACCCCTGATGCTACTGTAGTATTGAAGGAAACAAGAGTATGAAAGGAACATCTATGAAAATGACATGTATTGATAAACTTCTGATGAGACTTGAGTCTATTATGAGTTATTCCAGTGGGATTAACCCATAAAGACCCAGCGTTACTTTTATGTCAGTTCCTAAATGAAATTTTCACTATTTAACCTTTCGTAAGTGATTTATCACCATTTATGTATAACTAGTGTGTTGACCCGTTCTAGATGTGGTAGTTTTTATGCTGTTGTGTATTCGTGCATGCTGTACTGCATTTAATAATGGATTAGATTTATATTGCGCTTTTCTATGAACGCATACTCAAAGTGGGTACAGTGGATCCATTATTCATTCACTCTCACATTCTCCCTCTGGTGGTGGTAAACTACATCTGTATCCACAGCTGCCCTGGGGCACACTGACGGAAGCGTGGCTGCCAATTCACGCCTACGGCCCCTCTGACCACCACGAAACATCCATACACCAGTGTGAGTAGCAGCACCAGAAGTAAGGAGGGTGAAGTGTCTTGCCCAAGGACACAACAGCACACGACTAGGACAGAGCGGGATTCGATCTGCCAACCCTTCGGTTATTAGACAACCCGTTCTACCTCCTGAGCCATGGCTGCCCGTTTGTCCAGTAGTCACCACCAAAGCATTGTTGCAATTGCAACATGATTGTAAGGCTATTGTATTCCAAAATTACTAATATTTCCCAAAATATTGGTCTTATCAACTTGCCATTTTTGCTAGTCTGTTCCTTGACCAAAAATGCATAATTATGCCAAACTGCAGTAGTCAGCTCTTTTCTGGATTTTGTGTGAATCCCAAGACACACACACGCACACGCACACACACACACACACACACACACACACACACACACGCAGAGGCCACTTAGCTTTTATAATATAGATATTATCCTCTGTATTTTGTGTTTTTTCATGGTAACTCATGTATTTTCCTGTATTTCATTTACTGATCATGTAGATGTTCATAAAAGCTCAGATTAAAGTTGAAGGTTATTATATCAAAAACAAAGAAAACTGAAGAAAAAGGGACTTTTTCAGTCAAATCTCATTAATTGAACATAAACCCAGTGCCTCCATCCACTGTCATTGATCCAACTCCATGGGTTTTACTGGTGAATCAATGTTGTAGA
>JAPQRP010000012.1:8693655-8721684 GCA_037367295.1 Apogon hyalosoma | reverse complement strand
GCACTTGATTTAAAGTCAATCAGAGACATGAACAAAAGAGTGTTTAGTGATTTTAAACTTTTGAGCGGCCCCTTGTGTGCAATCTAGAAATGGTAAATCGTCCAAAATCGAATCAGTTCTTCCTTTCCATGATATTCATTGATATGAAAAACATGGAATTTCTAAACTGAATATCTTTCAAGTTATTAACACGAAGGATATCTGGCAGGGGTGGAGTTGGAGGGGCTGGTGGCAGCGGTCAGACCAAAAACATAATATCCCTGACACTCCGTTCAGGGATAATAATTAGGCGTGTAGTTTTATCAAAGGTCCACAAACATTTCTGTGCAAAATGAAGTGAATTGACCTTGAATATGTAACCAGCTGTCTCATCTCATTTTGGCTGAATTTTTTTTTCCACAGTACTGATTATTATTGTCTTAATGTTTAGTGTTTCAGCATCACAGAGGACACTCCAGACATCACAGACCACAGCCAAGGCCCCTGATGGACAGAGGTGAGTCAAATCAAATGTGCATTTCTCAGTCAGTCAGTCTGTAGTATATTATTGAAACAGAATCAAATAGACAGGTATCACGTCTCACACATCACTGCAACTCTGCAGACACAGCCAGGGTTACTACTCAGGCTGCACAATTTTGGCCAAAAATAAAATCCCGATTTAAAAATAAATAAATAAAATTCCCTCCAAAAAGTCTATTTTTAATTTTTGGGTAAAACTACCAGAGACAACAGAATTCGGCATGTCGTTTTCATGAGCAGCCCACAGTGTAAGGCACTGCTCCCTACCTCAAGACCGCGCTCAAAGTTAGGAAGAGCCAGCGGTAGCCTGGAGGCACATGGCCTGGAGACACGAGAGATGAAATCAATTTGAGGATTTCCCTTTTTTAAAAATGTTCCTAATTTAAAAAAAAAAAAAATCCGATTTTGATTTAAAATCAATTAGTCGCGCAGCTGTAGTCCCTACAATCACAGTCACCACACATTTTATGGGGTTCCACCAAATTTGGCTAATAAATCCTCTTTGCCCTCTCCTCAGTTTTATAATGTATGTGTTGCTTTATGCACTTAATTAGGGATGGTGGCTTTTCAGCTTCAGGGGATGCAGGTGTTGCAACACCCTCTCTGTCTCTGACATATGATTCAATCCCCACTTTCTGCACAATTAAACAACCTGTTCCTAGTCCCAGGGTGTGAAATAATGGTGTTTCACCAAAACCGTTGGCATCTCAGATGAACTGAGTTTACAGCTGACTCCAGTGTTGGCCCACCTGAGGTGATATTAGAGGCTGAGAACAAACGCTCTGGCCGTCTATTGACTCTGGTGTTAACCCACCCACGGCAAAACTGGACACTTTGACCTCAGACGTTCCTGTTAAGAGTGCTGAGGTTTGACACTGATTTCTGGCCAAATACAAGATTTAATAGGATGAGCTGCTGTTGGGGAGTATGTTCTCTCCCTGCTGTAAATTAAACTCTTATAAAGATAACCTTAATGTCCCTTAACATAAAAAAACAAACAATTCATCTGTAGGACAATATTGGACACTACCTTTTTCTCATTTTCTAATAATGCCTCAGTGCCTTGATATTTATCCATAAAATGCACTTGTCACACATGTCAGGATTTTTATCTGCGCAGTACATTTCTCACCTACACACGTGAACCAGATGGTGGCAAAAACCCTGGATGTTGTCGAGCCCTTCGGTGTTTTATTCATGTGCGCTAAGCACCCTTTGGCGTCTGAAACTAGACGCACAGCATTTTCAGTTGACTTCAGTGTTAATCCACCCACATTTGGATACTGCTTTGGGCTCTTTGCCGTGGATTTGTTCCATTTCAAACTGCTGCCAGTCGGCGGCAAACACAACCATCTGAAGTCAAACTGAACATCTCTGTGTCTGTTAACACATATTTCTTATAGCTTAGACTGTAAAATAGGAGGTTAGCATTCATTATGTGTTTAGTTCAAGTTAACTGATGATTTGTTTTGAGAGGAAATGGCTCGCCTTTATTTCCCAGAACACCCACCCAGGTTGGGTTGGGGTGGGTCCAAAAAATGTCACTTTATTCGCAGGGCGGGTCAAAAATTTCACAAAAGCGGGTTGAAAAAAAAACCCGACCCGCACATCCGCAAGGCCAAGACTGACGGAAGAAGATGATTCAGAGTGTGATTACTAAACTGATTGTGATCTAGAAAAACTGTCGTCAAATGTTTCCACTACATGGTACCAGCTCAACTCAACTTGACTCGGCCTTTTCACATTTCCATTACTTAAAAGGACCTGGAATCTGGTACCCGGTATTAGTTTTTTGGTATCTACTCCACTGAGGTTTCAAGTGATACTAAAATGTGATGTGTGAAGTAGGGCATTTACAGACAAGCCAGTTTGTCGACACATTGACGTCTGTGGCACAAGTCAGCGTTACTGTGGAGGAGTTGACTAGTCGTGTGTTATTACCTCTCTCCCCTCAATCACCCAACAGCGCGTGAGCCATCATTCAGCACATGTTGATACTCTCATCTTTCTACATGAAAACATGGAGGGCAAGGTAGTTATGCACAGATCAGTGGACCCAGGTTGGGTTGGTGAAGGTCCAAAAAATTTCACTTTATTTGCAGAGTGGGTCATATAATTACACAAAAGCAGGTTGAAAAAAAAAACCTGACCCACACATCACTAGTGCAAGGCCAAGACTGAAGGAAGAAGATGACTCAGTAGGATTATTAAACTGACTGTGATCTAGAAAAACTATGGTCTAAGTAATGTTTTGTGAACCATGCAAGCACAACCAACATTGAATAATAATCTGGACTGCCAGTGTCTTTGGATTATTCTGTTCATTTATTTCATGAAGACAATGCACTCTTTTCTCTAATATGCTGTGCATCTTGGCTGCCACTGTCTGAACCTTTTCCCACTTTATGTTGTTCACTTAAATTTAAAAGAAAGGTTTTAGCCTATGTTTTGTTTGGTTTAAATGTCTGAGAAGGACTGTTGATGCTTGTGTCTTGTAGGTTTTTTATTCTGCTCTTTACTGTACATTGTTAATGTTACAGTGAACATTGGTACAAGTTGCTCATTGCTGAACAGCTGTGTCTGTGTTCCTTCGCTGTCAATGTGATGACGTCATCACACGACTAGTTGACTCGACTTTATTGACAAATAAGTTGATCTGAAAAAATCTGAAGTCAGTAATGGCTTAACATCAAATAATATGACATTTTAATTTCATCGTGAAGGCTTTCACATACTGGGGTCGTGATGAATAAATGGCACAAAAGTGTGAAATTCTTGCAATAAGTGTTTCACATCTAAACTCTTCATACCAGTGCTGATGTAAGATTGTGACAGTTGCAACACTTGTTCAATAAAAGCTCAGCATGTATTTGTGCCAGTCTGTTCTATAGAAGTAGTAATGACTAACCTCACCTGCAGTCTCTTCAGCCTGTGTCACCAGTCTGTCTGATCCAGAGGCTTCTTGTCTTTTGGTTCTGTCAAGTGTCCAGGTTTGACAATGTGATTTCCTTTGGTTCAGAGTTGTATCATTTTTGTGTCCTTTTCATATAAAACATTCTGGCCAGAAGTTAACAGGTCAGTCGTTGCTGTCACATCATGCCTGTTTTAGACAACTTGTTTGGTTGATGCCTTTGTTCGTGGTTCGAGAAGCTCGAAAAAATTTATCTCATTCTGCAACAAATAAAGTAGAGCTTTTTTGCTGCACAATATTTCCCCTGGTGTGTACAGATCCAAAGCCTTTAAGGTGATCACAAAATGTTTTACTTAAAAATATTCTAAATTTATAATCCAGTCCAGATGTGTTGCCCTTCATTGTATTTAGTTCCCCTTCTGTTCAGTCTGTTACCAGGTGCATTTCAATAAATGTACGGTGCTTAACAAATTCATCAAACCACCACGTAAAGTAAGGTTTATGCCACAGCCACCCTAAATTGACAGCTTTACTAAATACCAAGCTTATTTTATTTTTCTCTAATGGTTAATACACTAGTATGTAGAACTTTTTTTAAACTGCAATTATATTTTTAATGTTAAAATATAATTATCCGTTAATTTTTTTAATTTAGCACATTAGTGAAGTACATTATTATTTCTTGATTAAGACGTTAAATTATAGTTATTTACTTGCAGTCCTGGACAGATAAACTAGTTTTAGCGGTTGAATGTCATGCGTAATTAATTTGTGACTTCTCAGAGAAGCCCAGTGAGCAGCTTGAATTTGGGAATAAAAAGGGAAATTCAGTCTGAAATTCTTCATTCCTATTCAAATTGGTAAAATGTCGAGTTCACATGAAAGCACTTCATGATGCTGGATGGTCTCTGAGACAAATAGGGGAACGTGGTCGAATACATTCATTAAGGACCATTTCAAGCGCTGGATCAGCAAATGTTTTGTGTTGCAACGTCAAAAATGTCTTTATTGTTGCAAAAACACAAACTGTTAACATCTGCTTATTTAATGTGTCAGTTTAAGATGTGCACTGGCAGAATTTATGAATAAATGTTTTTGAGCAGGTCATAATAATAATAATGGTCAGATTACACAAATGGACTGGGAGAAGTAAGTTTTAAATCTCATTTTCAGCCATTTTATTTTATAAACATTTTAGTGAGAAAAGTATCGTAGAGCACCTGATATTTTCCAACATGAACGTAGATAATTAGAAGTTATGTGGCATTTACCTCACTCATACCCAGAAATTATAAATAGTTCTCTTTGTCTTAAACCCTGATTGATCTCACTAAGCAGGCTGTAGTGAAAATGAATGGTTAGCGGATGTTTTCAATAAGTGGAAATGATCCATGTAACTTAGTGAGAACTTTACTAGCCTCACTCTTATTTACCGTGACTTTGTGCTAAACTTGATGAATGAGACTGTCACCCCATCTAGTACTGATAAAACCTAATGCTACTTTTAATTTATAACCGGATAAAACAACATGATGTAATATTAAGAAATTAGTTATGATCATAATGTAGACAGGAGAGACAGAAATTAGTCATTAGGAAGAAACCACTGATGAAACCATTAAGAGAGAATAATGTAAGAAATAAATCCCCAAAGTCTGCAGATACAACAGGAGGCTGACAGTCCATCAGTTCAGTACAGAAAAGATATGTAAATCAAAGAATTCACATTTCTTTTTATATAGAAATAAAAAAAAAACAACTCATGACTGTAAATACAGTTTTGTTTGAAGTATTGTTGGTATTATTGGTGGACTATACAAGTTTTTACTCAAGTTCTTTACTATTACAAATGAGGCCTACCTATACTTTACTCAAGTATGTTGATTTTACTGTTACTTTTGTGAGCAAATATTATACTTTTTACTCCACCCCTTTCTGTCTTTACAAAAACATACCATTATATATGATGCAGTACTGTACTGCTAATCTACCCACTAAAACAATACTTTCACTACAGTTATCTATTTCACACATATTTACTGGTGATTAAAACAAAAAAACACAACATAATCCACATCATGCATTTTTATATTTTATAATTTAATGCTCATTCTGCTGATAATTCCTCTGTATTTACTGTGCTAATGTTTCAATTCAGAGCTTGTTTACTTGTAGCAAATTATTTCTACTGTGGTGTTTCTAGATAATAGTAATACACCAGAATACTACTACTTTTCTGTTGATGAGGAACAGTATAAAAAAGAAACGTATTACATGGAAGATCTTAGAGAAATATTTGCCTATTTATTAAACTATTCTTCTAGATAATCGAGAAGAAACAAATTAATCTGGTGCAGACCTCAAAGTGTTTGAGTCTGAGTCCTTCAAACAGTAATCATGGGAAATAATAATTGATCATTTATAATTAATGTAGAAGTGATTTATTATAGGTTAGTGATGTATGATGATTCATTAGTGTCGTTTTTTTAAATGCATTACCATACACTTTGCACACACAGCGTTCCTTTGATGTCTGGATGAGGCCATTTATTTTATGTGTAAACATTAACAAACCATCCTAAGGAGTAGTTATTTTGTGTGTAGGCAGAGGACAGAACAGCTACTTCTACCTGACATATAGAGCTAAAGCTGCAGCCTCTTTGTCTTACTGAATTCAGACTCGTTCTGTCTAAATGTTTGTGTTGGATTTCACATGTTTGCAGTTACAAACTTTAACTAAATACAACTTAAGATGATGCTCATGCATACAAATTAGCCAAATTATTACCAACAGGGCCACATACAGTGGATGAAAGTAGCAGATGGTACTGTTCTCAAGAAATATGAGCTAATGTCGTATTTTTTGCAATTAGGTTATTTCAAGAAAATTTTCTCAACTGAAATAAAATGCAAAATACAGTTGCAGGTAAAATCGGCCTAATTTTGGTTTTCCCCAAATGTTAATGGTTCCTAGTGAACAGGAATAAAATGTCTGAACATTATAGTAGCTTTAATGAACAATGTTTTTGTTAATCTTAATTTCATGTATTCTTCTACCTTTTCCAGCCTCTAAAAACTTAAGACTAGAATCACTAATGGATTAAAGTTATACAACTGTTTTATTAAAATAGAGGAATCCAATTTTTCAAAAATTGTGTAATGTCCCCCATTGTTAAAACTACTCAAGATAAATTCAAATTAAAAATACTGGCAATTATACCTAAAACAGCCACGAAGTCAAGTTGACCTCAATAGAAATGCATTGACTTAGCACTGTTTATGTTTACACATGGTAGGTTTTGAGGTAACAGCATTTTCTAGTGGGTGATCTGAAAAATACATGAAGTCATTTATAATAGTTTACAGTGAAACAGAACCAACCAAATATGCGGATGTTTTGTTACTATACCCAAATGCACTTAAATTTTAGACTAGTTTTTTTGTACTGATACAAAGAGATTGGTGTTCTGAGAGACACTGGACCAAAACATAGGGGATAATTAAACTGACTCATGTTATAACTTGAGACTGTCCTATGTGTAAAGCATGACAAAAGACATTTTTATGGACTAGAAATGAGAAATATTTGGTCATTTTTGGTATATGGTGTATTAATTTCTGATGCTTCTACAGGGTGTATCAGAAAAAAGTAGACTCAGAAAAAACAACATAAAAACCAAAATGCAAAGACATTTTGAAAATCTGGTCATATGTGTGTGTTGACCATGTAATTCTCCCTTGAGTGACACCAGTGTCCTGGGTCAGTTTGCATGCTTCATTGAACAATGCTAATTTGAATTATGCAAAATAAAAGTCTTTTGCACACAGATATGTGCAGAGTGTGCAGGGTTAATATGAGATCTGTCACATTGGTCTTTTCTTGCATGCATAAAACAGGAAAAAAATAATTACATGTTCACCCCCTACCATCAATACTGAAGCATAAAAACTGGCCCAGGACACTGGTGTCAATCAAGGGAGAATTATATGTTCAATAAACACATATGACCAGATTTTCATAATGTCTTCACATTTTGGTTTTATCTTGTTTTTTCTGAGTCTACTATTTTCTCATACACCCTGTAGTGTTAAAGTAGTAAGGTCTGCCCAAAAAACTGGAACTATTTCTGCACTAAAACGAAACTGAAACATAAATAGACAAAAAATAAGATACCAAAATAAAATGTGAAACAAATTACATTATATTAAAGCCCAACTATTATACTTTTTTCACTCTATATAACCTCAAAAATGGCGTTGTCAATTAAGGGGAATGTTTTAGAAGTCAAAAAAAGGTCCAATAAATTTGTTGTTTGATCCCTCTGACCATTTACCCACATTAAAACGAGCTGTTGTGATTCTTGATGGTTATCTATGTCAGTGACCCTTTTGCTCCCACCCCCAACCCTGTCAATCACTCCAAGTTCCCTCCTCCTGTCAACCCCTCCCCACAAACCACCACCACCCCAAAGCATGTACATTCTATGGCATGCCAGTCCGGTTACAGTAGGCTACTATTACAAGATGAAGTCGAGTTCATGGATGAGCTGTTCCATTGTTGGATGCACAAAGGAACATTCAACTCTACACCGAACTACTGCAGTAGAGCCTCTACGTGGAGGTGGATTGATTTGTGATGGCAATGTTCCGGAGCGAGTCGGAAAAAAATTATATACTTGTGCCAACCACTTCTCCAGTGATTGTTTGACAAACTTCGGTCAGTTCACTGCAGGCTTTGCCAAAAACTGAGGCTTGTGGCTGGAATTGTACCCACCATCCGACAAAAACCCAATGAAAACTTAAGTCAAATGTATGTTTGCATTCTTTGATAGATTGATGTACAAACCAGTACTATAAATTTGAAGAGGAAAATGCACCGCTTCAATAACTCTGTGAGCTAAATGCGGTCGAATGTAATCAACTGATGCTATCATCAACTTCTCAACTAACTCAATGGAGATGCATACTCATTAAAATAATATTTAGCAAGTGATATTTGTCAACGGTGATGTGGTTACACATTTTATGGTCACAGTTTCTCTATGCTGTTGTCCTGCTCTCTTATCCGACTTTATTTTCTTTTAGCAATGCCAGCTAACGATTTTTGATTGTGGTTTAGCACTACAGCAGCTAAAGCTGTATTTTGAGTTAGCCAGGTTCTGTCGATGTTTTGAATTGCATTAAAATTAGTCTACACTCGGAGGGAGGAACATGTTTTGATTCACTCAGTATGATCGTGTTATTACATGATTCTGTTTGCTATCGTACACTAGTTCATTGCTAATGTGACTAACGCGGTTGTTCTTGAAGTGTGCCTTCCGGCAGTAGTCACATTGATGGCAAACCTGGCAAGTTGCTCTGGCAACATCAAACTAATCATGCGATTGGCTGGCTGGGATGTCAATCATTGATTCATGTTCTGAGCTCAAAAAACAACACGTTCTGGAAAGCGCTCTGTAAACAGAGTAAGACACACCTAAGTGTGTCTATTCTAAATCCTTGAGGTTTTTGGAACGTACTCAGTTGCACATCATAACTTTAGATAATAAAGAATCGTTTTAAATTGGATAAAAAAAGGAATAATAGTTGGGCTTTAAAACTACATTATATCAAATATTACATAAAACCTATAGCACTCTTAAACTCATACACGAGAATAAAGAAGAGTACAGTTGTGTTCAAGAAAGACAACAGTGATCTGTGACAAATGGGAGTTGGATCAAAAACAAATTCATGATAGAATGGTATTGTGGATCTTTTTAGCCATAAATATCCAGATGAAATTCTTGCCCTTAGTGGTGTTACAGAAAGCATGCTGGTATCTGAAGTGGTGTGGACAGGCAGATAAACTCCAGTAAAGCTGTCTCACCTCATTACACTGAGTTTTAGCATGGCAGTCAGCAGGACGCTCTGAACCTCACATTTCTTGCTTTGCATACTCTCTGTGGTGCCCGAACTGAAGCTGGGGATGGACTTGCAGTATGTGGAGGCTATAAAAACACACAGACAAGGAGGATAAAACATAGACTTTAATGAGTGGAGGTGTTTGTGATGGAGTCCCTGATGGTGGTTTTTCCTTGCACAGTGGGGGATCATTACCCCAGATGTTTGGAGTTGACATACCTGTCTAGACAGCTTATTACGGAGCTTATATTTGATCAGATCAGGCTTGGAGACAGTCATTTGAAATGATTTGACTGGTAGAATTTAAATGTTAAATTCTGCAATTATCAGACTAACACTGTGTGGAGGAGAGTGAAAAATACAGAGAAAGCTTCTTCCTCAATGTGAAAACATTCTGACAGTGTGCAACTCGCATCACTCTGAAGTATGACTTAGAAATGTGGCGTCTCCTTCATGGTTCAGACTTGACTTCAGTGCTGCCACACATACAGTAGTAGTCCTGTACACACAAATATACATGCAAAACAGCAGCCTCAACTAAATTATGCATTGTAATGTTGAAGTAAATGTAGAATTTCAAAGACCACTTACACCAGTCCAGAAGCATCACCAAGTAGAGGCGATCATGTCAGCTAGCTCAAAATGACACCCTAAATTCGACATTTATTTTGTTTTTGAGCAATTAAAAAAAAAATAAAAATGTGACACAGGAGCCAAACCTGTGCTAGTAAAAGCTCGAAAGCATGTGGTGGGAAAATGTGACCCTGAACACTTTCAATTTGGCTTCATAATGGTAGGCAGCGATGCGGAGCAGAAAGCACAGTGTGTTGAACGTAGTGAAATCTTGTCAAATGAGGTGCTAAAACCATCAAAGCTCCAGAGACTCTCAAACACAAGGAAAAGGGACGGTTTTCAGGCACAACAGAAAGTCAAAAGGCTCTCTGAAAGTCAGCTCTACGGCTGCTGCTCCTTACTAAGGGAAAGCAGAATATTTATTTTGGTCTTTACAGCTAAATGCGGCAATAACGCAACACGTACGGCACATTTGACTTCTTGCCCATTTTCATCATGTTATATATTTCACATTTATTTCAGAAGATGCTTCTCAGAAATTTTTAATGATCAGAATCAGGCTGTAAGCTAACAGCCCCATGCAATACTTAATTACTGTGTCATTTCAAAGCTGTTTCAACATTATAACCTGCCTCTTTTTCCTTCTGTTTATATTTTTCCTGAAATCTACTAATGCTGCAGTGCTCTGAACAGAACAAAAATATTCCAGTTTAGAAATTCTCAAAACTATATGTTCAATCCCTCTATCATCTATGCTCTTGTGCACATCATAAACCTTTTTTTTTGTACTTAATTTCCAAATGCTTTCGAATATTCTAACAAATGATCATGTACTTTACATTTTTCTGCTGTTTCCTGCATTATATGTACTTACGTTGGTCAGAATGTAATATTCCAGTTCATTGCAGTTTATTGCATAAGTCAATACATGCAAAACAGCTGAACCCATCGTCATAATCTGGCAGCAAGTGTAGAAACACTGTAATATAGCAACACATGTATAGTTCTGCCTTAGGGCTGTTTTCTATGTTTACATTTCTATTTCTGTATTTCTTTTCCTTTATGCCATGCAGCAGATGCATAAATGGGAATCCAGTTCAATCTCCTGCAATCATAAAATAAGTCCCATGTGGGGAAATTTGCAGTGTTTTTGCAGTATAGGGATAGTAATAGTAAAAATAAAGATTAAAGTAAGAAATACAAAAAATATATAAAGTAGTATTCAGGAAAAACTGTATTGGTAAATATGTAGAGAAATGTATATTTAAAAGAGTACAGTATGAAGTATTCCAAACCTTGCTGACGGCCATATACTTTATAATTATTGCACAGTTTGATGTCTCTAATATGTTGACTGAAATATTTACTTTTAAGAGGTAAGCTCTGACTTTTTACAGAAACCCATTGTGTGCCATTTGTTAAAACTGTTTATCGAGAGAAACACGTAATGTTTTACAAATGTCAAATAGGTTTTATGTAGTATTGATTATCCAAACTATTAACAGCATAATGAAGTTGTGAACTAATTCACTCACGGCTCTGTTCTGTTTTAGACAGAAAACACAGTAAAACCACAAATCACCTCAGTTTTCTGTACGGTTTGTGTTGTCAGTAGCTGAACTAAACATCTATTTGGAATCGTCCAAACAAGGCCAGAACTGTCAGTTTAGTCTGAATCAAACTCACCCTTGTAGAGTAAATGCTGCAGTTTCAACGTCAAGCTTATTTCTATCACTTTGGAGGTGTTTACAATGGAGAAAACAAGAAAAACATTTCTTTTTACCATGCTGTTTGACTCTGAAAGTTGTTTCTCACCAGTTGAAATTCTTAACTCATCACTCTTTGCCTCTTTACATAAAGTGAAGTGGATAGGATATTTGAAGTAAATGAGTTATTCTCCAGGGTATACTTTACTAAACTGCTTGATAAGCCAATTGAAAATTAAATATGACGGCTGAAAATGGTTTTGCTGATAGAGTTGAGCACCTGATGGTCAAAGTGATTGATCCTGTTGTCCAAATGGGGGGTTTCCAGAATGCTGGATCTATTCTATTCTAGTTTCAATATTATTTGGCAAACCGTTTTTTGGCAGTTTTACCACACATCTACCAAGATAATGTGCCTCACTACTGAAATAATGATAATGAATAAGCTGTTTACTGTATAGCTATATGTAACTATTTAGTTTATTACAAATGACCACACCATGCACAGATTCAGCAGAAACATTGCCAGTCACTCAAAAGATAGAAAACTGGCTAAAAACTGAGAAACTGAAAAGAATAAATTGTGTTGAATACAAGTTGACCACGTATATCCTGTTCTATGAGCAACACTATTTTCAGCAGATAGTACTTGGCAACTGTCTTCAAAAATCGGCTGCTCTTTTCCATTTCAAGTGGCTCGGGACAGTTTTTCTGAAGCATACCCTTAAAGGGGAACTTGGCAGGATTTTTACGTTAATTAAACAGCTTCAAAGTAATTGTGATGGTTAAATGGCTTGTTATGGGTTGACTGGAAGCCTTCCACCTACCCACTAGCGCCTCTAGGGCCGAATCTGCCATTTGCAACTTCTCAGTACCGTCCTGTGCACCTAGATCTTATCTTGGTGGTCCAAGATCTCGTGTCTCATGACAAATGTCACGGTTTTAGAGACTACCACACAAACAAACCCCCAGCCAGGTACCGCTGGCTAACTGTAAACACAAGCCATCCATGCCTTCATTTCACTGGCGTTTACAATGGCAGAGCCGGCACAGATAAATTCTCTGTAATCTGTGTTTCAGTGGATTTGTGCTCTGGATGATGCTACTGGTTCTAACAGTGTTTATTTGTTTATGAACTTATTTTATGAACGATGCCTGGATGCTTGTTGGTTAGCAGAGATGTTAGCATTCTCATTAGTAATCCCGGTTGTTTGTGTCATGTAGGCATATGTTGTGTTTACTAGATCGCCCTTTGTCTGCCTCAAAAAAAATACAACATAACTATGGATTCAGCTCCAGACCCTTGGAACATCAGTGCAACAGCCCAATAGCAATTTCAAATAAAGTTCTCATTATAAAAATGCACAACAGCAGGAACAAAAGATTTCCTAAGACGGCCAGTAGAACACCAGGGCATTACCATTCATTCATGAACTAACTAACATTAGCAGCACAGTGCTAGTGGCTGCAGATGGAGCCTCACGTTTCTGTTGGCAAATTTCCCCTGGCTTCCCAGACGTACAGGTCACAATGACAACGCCGGTTGTGTGTACAGAGACCAGCAGTCTGAGGTTAGCATCCACTGGCACCGAGCTGCTAATGTTAGCCGCAGAGCAAAAGAGCAGCGTGAAGTGAAAGCAAACGTCCCAACTTTCAATGTCCAGCTAAAGTTTCCCATTCTGCTCCGCTCCAGTAGCTATTTGATCACTGTTTTTTTTGCCTTCTCATCACCTGCTTTGGTTGGAGGGAGAGAGTTAACGGTGGGTTTTACGACGGTAAATATGTACTCCGAAACTGTAGGGTGAGCTCCGCTGAGAAAAATGCTAGAAAAACAGCGAAGAAGAACCAAAACCTGCAAAGAACCAAAACGGTAAAAATGTTGCCTTGTTCCCCTTTAAGAATCACTGCACCAGATTCAGTGCTAGTATCACCATTTACACAATATTTCTCCAAGCCATTCCAACATTGGCAATAGTTTTTAATGCCATGGGTGACTCAGTACTCACTCTAGTGGTCACATACATTCAGTCACACGTTGACCCGTGACTGTGGATAAATTTAGCTCGTATTTCCCCAATTGATCGTCATATCCTTGGCATAGTGCCTAAACATAATTTTTTTCCTAAACATTGTCTCTTTTCATTTGGAATATTTTAAGGTACAAGTACTGCATATAACTCTGTTGATAATTCTTTGAGAAATGTACCAAAGTGAGAGAAACTGAAAGTCTGTTATTGTTTTTAGTCCCTCAGGTTTAGCTTTGTCACTGTGTCTGGAGGGAGATGAGTGGTTTCTCTGTGCTGCAGTGGTGCTAATAAAACAGCTGATGTGTTTCCTTTAAAGACTGCTGCTGTCAAAGTCCCCAGATGGCTTTCAGCTCAACAGTCTGATTTCTTGTGGACATCATTTTTACATTATTGCTCAGTGAAGCTTAAATACGGCTCTACACATTTTCATTATCTCTGAACAGTCGTAGAATAGGAATTCAATAATATTGAAACAGCGGGCAGTTTTATTAACAAGCACATTGGTAGACAACAGTGACCCATAAAATCCCCCAAACCCTGTCGGCTGTTTTCCCTCCAGCTATTTTCATGGCTACACTTGGTAATCAGACATGTTTGCCCTCTTGGCAGGGTCCATTGATTGCATCAGTACAGTAATCACCCATCATTCAGAGGAGAGCCGTCACCTTCTGACCACTTCACAATAGCTAATAAAGAGCCTTTTGAGACTTCTAAACGCCTCCCGTCTGCTTTTGACCAGCCACAGAAGAAAATCAGAGTCATGCTCTGTTTGGTATGAGACTGACTTCATTGATTGTATTTCTTCATGAATAACTTGACCTAAAAATGTACGATAGTGTTTTGTGTTGTGGCAGTTTCATATGTTAGTGTTTAAGTTCTGCTGTTCTTCTGTTAAAAGCCAGCCAGTGCTGTTAATCATTAAACATATAATTTTCTTCTTGCTACTTAGTAGACTTGGTAGTACATGTGTTTTCACTTATGTTGAGTTTTGATGTGTTTTGACCAGTTGAAAGTCTTCTGTTTCATTTGTTAATTATCTCATTCTGCTTCCCTTTAGTTCATCTTCATAGTAGGTGGATGTGGTGTGTGTGATGCTCACAGCTGATTTCTTTTTTATTAGTCAGGGTACATTTTTTTATTTGCTTTTTTGTCGTGTTGAACAGGCTGAAGCTGCTCTGTAATGATTTTAGTCTGAGCCCCTCATCTGGTACAGTTTGACGACACACTGCCCTGTGTGTAAAAAGCCGGTAAACCGATGATGGCATTAATTCAGGAATGTGTTAGAATGATCGGTTGGCAGTGCAGGCATTTTAGTGTTTAAAAAATGAGCCTCAAATTGGTTAAATCTAAGCACTACATTAATGTCATGGAGTACACAACTGTTATTGTATTTACATTTGCACATGCCTTAACCCATACAGACCCAGTGCGACTTTTTATGGCAGTTCCCAAGTGAATTTTTCTCTATGGAACCTTTCTTAAATGATTTATCACCATTTATTGTAATATTATCCTCTATATTTTGTGTGTTTTGTTTTTTATGAAAATCATGTATTTTCCTGTATTTACTGATCATGTTGAAGTTCTAAAAAAGCTCAGAGTAAAATCAACAGTTATTATATCAGAAAGAGAAAAATTAAGAAAAACTGACTTTTTCAGCTCAGTCTCTCATTAACTGAACATAAACCCAGTGTGTCCATCCACTGTCATTGATCCAACTCCATGGGTTTTACTGGTGAATCAATGTTGTAGAAGATGACAATGTTTACACTAATTATGTACATGTATTGATAGATCAACAGGTATTAAACAGTTTAGATCAGTAGATGGTTTAGGTTGTCAGCAGCTGTTTGGGTCTTTAGGGATTAATGTATACTCGGCCAAATTTTGGCTTGACTGCATCATTGAGCTGTAAATTCTTCCCAGTTTCTGACTGGTGTTTTTAGTCTGTCTGGAAGTTCTGCCAAGTTTTTAGCTAGACCGTATCATAGATCTATAAACTCTGCCCAGTTTTGGTTTTATCTTTGTCTTCTTTTTGGAAACTCGGCCAAATTTTTAGCTGGAGAGTGTCATCAAGCTAGAAACTTACAAGTTTTTTTTGTCTGTCATCAATTTGTAAATTTTGGTTCCATGTTTGTAGTATGTCTGGAACCTCTGACATGTTTTTGGCTTAAATCTGTCACTGATGTGTAAATTCTGCCTTGTCTTGGTTGTCTGTCATTCTTAAGGAAAGTCACATTTTTTACTTGACTGATGATGATGATGATGATAATGATGATTATTATTGTTATTATTATTATTATTATTATTAACCTTTATTTGACCAGGAAAAAATACCATTGAGATTAAGAATCTTTTTTTCAAAGGAGTCCTGGCCAAGATAAGCAGCAGTAAATACAAAACAGTTACAAGATTCCACCATTACAACACAAAAAGATAACATTTATGAGCAGATTACAAAAAACCAGTGCAAGTTATGGAGTCGGCCTCAGGAACTCTGTTTAGACTTAAAAGTGCTCAATGAAATTAACTCTTTTTCCAGTCGTTCTGCAGCTGATTCCATGCATAAGGTGCAGAGCAAACAAAAGCCCTTGGACCCAGTTCTGTATGGGCATATGGAACAGAAAGCATCATATTATCAATTGTACAGAGAGAATAAAGATCTAAATTTCTCTTCACAATTAGTGTGCGAATGTAGACAGGCAGGAGACCAAATATTGCCTTATATATAAACATGTACCAATGGCTGATCCCTCTGGTGGCCAGAGCAGCCCATTCTACCTGAGTATAAGTCACAATGGTGTTTACAATTAGTAATAAACTATTAGTAATGTGAATTAGTAATATTAGTGATGAATTGATAATGAGAAGCATGGTAAACAGTCAACCATTTGAAGGCATTAAGCAGAAGCGTTCATGTACAAAACATCTCCAAAATCCTGTATCATGAGTTTGCAAATTCTGCAGAATTTTGGTTTCATATTTGACTCTAATATCTGTATATCTGCAATCTGTCCAGGTTTCAACTCATCATAGGAGTCCATCTGGAAATGTGTTTGGCTGATATATAATGTCAGTATCATTCTCCACCTAGTCTCTAAATCCGCATCAGTCATGGAAGAAAATAACTCCTCTACATTTCTACACTCATCTGTACATTTATAATGAATAATTTAAAGATCTTTTTACTGGCTACTTGTCTACTTTCTGACCCAACTTTAAGATTTATTTTTAATTGGTTTATGAAATTCTAAATAGTCTTAGTCCTTATTATTTATCTGCCCTATTCTTTTCCAAGCAGAACAAAAACCTACATTGAGACATCCATTTATTATCAAGGTCTATATCTATAGAATTGCTCCATGAACTGACAGCAGTAGAAAACATTGCTATTTAAATAAGTAAACTCAAGAACTTTTTAATTTGTACACGTACAGTGTGTATGAATGTGGATTTGAGTATCTAATCTACCATAGGGCAGGATGAGGAGAGTATTCTGTTCAGTCTACTTCACCATTAGACACTAAATATCAAACACCAAATTTGTGTGGCATATTCTGGAGTGGGTGGCAGTATTGTTGTGCTCTGTGCTATATGAATAAGTACTGTGTGTCTCCAAAAGATTTACATCATTTGAGATGCCCATATCGGAGTGACTACATGGTCAGGAAAAATAATACTTAATAGGATCTATTTTGGACATATAATGTTTTATTCTACAAATTTCAAACGAAAAATTCTGGGGGATGGTAATTTTACAATGTTCCAAAGTCCAAATGTTCAGTGTGTGCACCGCTTGTGACTCAGCCAGTCAGTTGGTAGTGGAGTTCCTGCCACACTCACTGCTAGGGTTGTAGCGATACACTAATCTCACGATACGATACCCGATATTCAGCTCACGATACAATATATATTGCAATGTTTGGCCAACGATATAATTTGATAGGATTTGATACTCTTATATCATTTTCTGAAAGATTTTAAAGGGGCAGAGTGATTTTGGTGACATCTTGTGAGTGTTCCATTGACTTGGATTGAATTAACTGAACTGAAAAGTGAAAGCATTGATCAATTACACAATATATGGTTCTGACTGGACAGCGAGGTCTACAGCTTGCAAATGCAGGACAAAATTAATCAAAGATGTGATGAGAAAATTTGATTGTATTGAAACAGTGCAAACTGTGGCTTAAAAACCTTTGAAAAGTGCAGTATCCATAACCCCCTTATTAAACTTTTTATAAAAACATGCAAATCAGAACTCCCAAGAGGGATAATATCACAGCTTTATAAGAATATTTCAAATCTTAATAATCATTCCACCAAATACATTAAAGAAAAATGGGAAGAGGAAGGAGGATTTGTAATAACAGATGAAGACTGGGAGCAGAAATGCACATCTCAGTGGAAAAGCACAAGATCTCATATGTGGAAAGAATATTGTCGGAAAAATATATCAGGCTTTTTCATAACCCCATGCCAGAGTGCACACTTTTCCCAGGTAAATAGTAAATGTTGGAGAAACTGTGGCTGTCAGTTGGCCCATCACTACCACATATTCTGGGACTGTCAGGGTTTACAAAACTACTGGTCTCAGGTCAATAAAGCAATACTATTAATTTTTAAAACATACAGTCCCTCTAACTTCATAACTATGTATTTAGGAGTCCACACACCTGCTCTGAAAATAGATGGATATCTCTGGAATGTTCTTTTGGCAGCAGGGAAAAAAAGCAATAACAAAAAAAAAATGGATGGTACAAGATGAACCAACTGTTCAGCAATGGGTTCAGATAACATGGGACATTAACAAAATGGAAAAAATCACCTTCACCGTTAATCTAAAATTAGAAATATTCATCAAACATTGGGAAAAATGAGAAAATTATGTGAAAAAATACATGCCAAATGTTACCTTGGTGATATAAAAGCAGACTATTTGATTTAATATGTCCGTTTTTACTTTATATTTTTATTCTGTATTAACATTGCTCGTAATCTTTCTTTTCTATTGAATATTATACAAAGCTGGAATATCCATGCTGTTCTCTCTCTAGATGTCAAGAAAAAAAAGAATCAGTTCTAATCCCTAAGAAAGTGGGACAGAGACAACCAGAAACATATTAGCCTCACTGTACCTTGTTTGATGAAGAATGTGTTTTTAAATATGTAACTGTGAGGAATATGTAACAGATTAATGTGACTGGGAGATGTTGTGTATCTTATGGTTCAATAAAAACAAAGGAAAAAAAAGAAAAGTGCAGTATCACAAGTGAACAAAGCTGACACCTGTGGAATTGATCTGTTGGTGTGGCTGTGTAATGATTGTGGGGGGGGGGTTTACACACATTCATGGTTCGGTCGGTCCGGGGGCAGGCAGGGCTCGGCCGGTTGCCTACTTATAATACTACAGGGTACAGGGCGATGCGGACCATGCAGCCTGTGGAGGTGAAAGTGAAAACTAACGCTCATTTATGCGCTAATGCGACACTGATGATTTTTTTTTTGTATGAAATGTGTGGTTTGGCGGCAATGATTTTACCATGGTGCTGCATCGCTTTCCTTCTTTTTAAAGCCAAAGTGCTCCCACACATCTGCTTTTAAATATGAAGGTGCTGGATTTATATTTGCTGCCTTTCTCCTGAATCTCTTAGCTCTGACTGCGTAACCAGGAAGAGAAAGATGTCGGCATCTGTTTAAAGAGAGTATCTAGACGGGTAACTTGCTAGAAATGCTCTAGAGCGACACTAGCGGCAGGCTGACCTAATCACTGTTCCTGCAAAGCGAACAGGGGAAACGGGCAGTGAGCAGACAGCCAGATGGAACACGGGGAATTTGAATGGGGCTTAATGTATTGATACTTGCAGCTGAAAATCAATACTTTCTGAGGAAACAAAATATTGATATATATCGCAGAATTGATAAAATCGCTCAGCCTTACTCGCCGCATGGTTAGGTTAGGTTACCCTAACCCTTAGTGCAGGGTTTTTACAAATTTACATTGCACATTCACATTTGACCTAGTTTGGACGTACTCCAATACACAGAAGGCCTTTTCTGTTGCAGTAAACGGCATATCTATTCCTGAAAGCAGAACAATAAAAAATGATTACACTTTTTTGAGCAAAAAGAGCAAACAACTTTTAAACAACTTATTAGGTGATTATGTCCATTTTTTTTGGACACCCTGTATACATTATATACACATATATATATATATATATACACACACACACACGTGTGTGATTGATCAGAAAACACATTTTTGCTGCTCTAGGCTGGCTGCACTTGCTGCTTCTTGTGCAAACCATTCTCCAACCTTCCTAACTCCTCCTTTTCATGCTGTGTGTGACTTGATTAGTGTCACATCATTGAGCCTGTTTACATTCACACCAATACCCCAGTCAATATTCAATTTCTGGAGTTATCAGATTATTCAAGTGATCATGGAAACAGGATAATCTGATAGGCTTTATCTGATCACAGCAGTTATCTGATCATGAGAAATTGATTGACACACCAAGATTTCACTCGTGTACAGGTTAATCTGATTTAGTTTTTTTTCCATCTTTGCATGTTTAAAAAAAATCTATATCTGTATATTTCTATATCTATAGATAGATAAATAGATAGAAGCAACAGTGTGAGCCTAAAGAAAAAGGTAAACAAAGAATGGATAGCAGCAACATATAACTTATTTTGTAGTCTTATTAGCTCCCACATTAGGACAGCTAACGCTGATACTGTAGGCATTGCCAGGGTCAACGAGACAAGACTGGATTTTGAAAATACCAGGAAGTGTACGTCTTATAACGTCTTATGTACGTACTCCGAAAAAAAAATTAATAATGGACTGAAACATGTAAACCAGGGTTTTTGGATTATTGCATTTCTGAAGTGCATGTAAACATGTTGCATCTGACCATGGTAGGGATGCCTTCAGACAGGTAGACAACACCCACCAATATTCAACCTCAGCAATGAAGTCTACTTTAGGCAGTGGCGCCCCCTACTGTCAACATCACAAACACCACCGTGGAAAAGGGCAGTTAGCTCATTGGCTGCCAGCCATTTTCATAGCAGAGAGCCCCATACTGCCAGCATTTTGGAGCATTTTCACTGATTTTCAAGACCCACAGAATATTGAGTGCTATGACTACATAAACCTTGAAACTATCAAAAGAAAGTGTAGATTCTCTTTTTTCATCAGGAAAAAAGTTTGTTTCTACTCTTTTGGGTTCTTCAGTAATCAGCAGTAGAACAGGGTAATTTCAGCATAAACACCTGTTTTTGATAAAAAAGAAAAAAACAGAGAAAATCCGCTTTTTGTGCACAGAGGCTTGTCAAGCAGAGTCATCTGGAGCAGGGTCAATCTGGACTCATCAGACCACATGACTGTTTTCCATTGATAAACAGTCCAGTCTTTATTCTCTATCGTCTATCTTTTTTTCCAATTAGCTTCACTGATAAGTTGTTTCTTTGATGCTAAGTGCAAGTTTTATTAAACCTGGACAGTTTTTAACCCAATTAAGTACTTTCAGTAACTATTAGTTGCAGACTAATAATTTGACCCTTCTGAAGCAGAGTTGCATCTTTTCTGTGACCACAGGATATGTCTGACATGGTTGTTAATAAATGAGATGCTACTCACTGCATCAGTTAAGGTTAAATAACTTGTTGCAGCTGAAACCTATTAATCATAGTAATGATCCAATGAAAGGATCTGAAGTATTTGCTTAGTTTAATCTAGGTGGATGCTTTTTTTTTGGCTGGGCTGCATAGAAAATACAAGAAGGCAAGGTGTCTGAAGGTCATCACCACACACTGGGGAGATTATCTACTTATGAAATCATAATTGTGAATATTATACTCCATTTCTGTAGATGGATGTCTCTGAATCCCAGCCCTAAACTTGACACACTTGCACACACCAATAACAGCATTCCTAGATGGTCTTGTTAGTATACCTCCTCAACCACAAACACAGTAATTTCTTTGGGGAAGGTTACTTGTTCTATCAACAGAATCCCCAAATGTCTGAGTCAGGAGCTGAGCAGGGCAATAGCTGAAGGAGCTTTCAGTCACATCCGTCAATCCATGTCCTTCTCTTGTGTTTTACCTCTGTCTTTTAACTTTGATGTGTGGTGAATAACACTTCTGCCCACTGCTGTTAAACCTTATTTTAACCTGTATATTTGACAGTAACTCTATAACTACTGCATAATACTGATTTTCTAATGAAAGACTTTGAATCCCTTGGTGTCTGCGTCTTCTAGGTTTCCCTTCACCTACATGGGATCCAAGAATGCTCCACTTCCACAGGCAGCGAGCCATCCACGGTGCTGGATTTGACCAGTACTACCATGGACGAGTAGGTCAGCTTCCCTGTCCATTTCCTGTGGGCTGCCCTCCTCTTCCTCCTCCTCCTCTTCACAGAGACCTCCATGCTGCTAGAAGTCAACCTTTCCTCAGACAGTGTAGGTTTTGTACAGCCTCAGTTACACTTGTTCATGCAGTGAAAGAGTGTTTTCAGTATGTTTGACTGTCCTTTTCCTCTTTGTCTGTTCTTGACAGATTCTAGCCCTTTGCCCCCCAGCAGTCCGTGGCCTGGACAGCACGTTAACCTCCAGGCCATCTGCTCACACATGGACTCCAGGTGGAGAGCAGGTAAGATGCTTCCTCTCTGCTGTTATTATGTTGGGTGAACTTGCAGTTGTAATGGAAGCTTATTTATTATTAGAGATAGAAGACACGTCTGAGATCTAAGTTACTGTCAGATAAATGTTTTTTGTACAAACCTGTTTAGTTCTTCAATATCTGAATTAGGTTTTGGGTAAATTAAGACCTTTTTCCAGACATGGTTGATTGTGCCCCCACTTCAGCTAACTCAGAAAACATATAAATTCAAGAAGAATTTTAATAGTTACAGGAAATTCAGGAAGAGTATTTAAAAGAGTAAATCTGGATGAAGCAATGCCACTTAAAGCAGTGGGGCACTTCAATAACATTCGAACGTACATTGTACTAATTTAAGGTTCAGTGTGTGGTATTCAGTGAAATCTAGTGGTGAAGTTGCACATTGCACCCACCTGATAAACCCTCACCTCACCCTCAATTACAGTGGCCACTAAAACCCCAAAATGAAAAACCTTTTCATTATTAATTTTTAGGGGTTTATCGCCGGTCACGTACAATAAGATGGATAAAAAGGCTAAGAAAAAGTTAATTCTGACTTACTGTAGGACCACTGCAGACCAGAGTCGTGCACTGGGTTGGGTACCCAACGAGTAACCCGCAAACACATACAGGGACAGGAAAAAAAAAAATACAAACAACTTTTGTGGGCACTGGTAAAATTAAACAAATGTGGGCGGGGAGTGGTCAAAGAAGTGGGAAAAAAAGAAGATTCATGGATGTAAATAATTGGCAGGACATTGATGATGATGATCATGGTTGATCCACAGCTGGTTTGTTTTATTGTGAAGTGAGCCTCATCTCTGTTTACATCCAGCCACAGACATCACTGAGCAGCACATATTAGAGATTTATTGATTTTATTTTTAGCCAAAATAAAGTGAGTTACTGTGTAGACAATGTGTTTAATCCTGGGTTGGGTCGGGTTGCAGGTCTAATGTACGCAGGTACAGGCAGGCGTGGATTGGACATTAAAAAAATGCAGGTAGCGGGTCGGGTTGTGGACCTGTGCAGGACTCTGCTGCAGACTCTATGAAAGGCTGTTAAATAAATAATGACATGGTGTAATCTGTTGTGCATTGGTTTAACACTTGAGGTTTGATCTAAATAATTATACAACCTGGTAGATGCAGATTTTTTTTTTTTATTTTTTTTTTTTTGCATCCTGATGTTAAAAACCACCACTTTTTTTTTACATGACTGTATTTCTGCAAATGAAGAATTGAAATATCAATCACTGAACTTTTACGATAACAAGTACAGTGAAACAAAATAAGAATAAAATCTTTGTCACTGGCAAACATATTTATAATTGTATTTAAATTAATTCCTCCAGTGCTTTAACCTAATTTCCTCTGAAGTTCCCACAACCAGTCTAATAATGACTCCTCCAGTAAATTTGAAAATACTGTATAAATACCTCTATACATACGTGCCTATATAATACATGCCGTCAGGTTTAACTTTGTGTACCCTTGGCTTTTTGCTCCTTAATACTTTTCAACATTAGGCAGTACATGTTTGGGCAAGAGTGTTAACTGGATTTACCATTTAATCGACAGTGTTGAATATGCAAAATTGTCTTGACCTTTTCCAGGACATGGAGTAAAATGTTTATTTCATGACTTATTATGCACCAACAACTACTGTGCATCATACCAGCTTTGGCTGGAATACTGAAGATGGACAGAGACATAGTTTCTAAATGCGGAGTGGAAATGTCCAGGTAGCTGCATCGAATAGCTTGATTAGAGTAAGGTTCTTGAAGTCATCTAAGTCTGTGGTTCCCAACCTTTTTTGGCTCGTGACCCCATTTTAATATCACAAATTTGTGGTGACCCTAGACATTCAAAACAGAGACATTTTATGTTGCAAACAAACGTTCATTTTAGATGACATTTAGGCTATATAATGTATATAATGCACCTTCTTGGTGTCTGCTTCTCAGTTTCTCTTGGAGACGTCTTAGCAGGGCCAGGCAGGCGAAGAAATCTTTCCGTTCTCTGTTCGGTCCGGTTTTCTGACTGCGACTGGGTCCGGGCAGGTTGAAGCGTAGTAACGCACGCCTGGGGCGCCAATAAAGGGGATAAACATGACAAATTCATGGGACCCAGCATTTGTGGGGGGCCCATAGAGCAGAGGAGGGGGTCCAGTGGATACAGGCTAGAAGTTGTGAAAATTTTGTGTAAAATCCGCTGTAAGAGAGGCACAGAAGTTGGGAATCGGACGTTGAAAGCATGTTAAGTTTCAGTTTCGTTTTCATGTAGCGTTAGTGATGTTATGTGTGGACCCCCCCCCCCCGACAGATCGACAAGATACTGAATTTTATGCAAGGGCCCACAACGTTTTGCTTTCATGGGGCCCACAATTAGTAGCAGCGCCCCTGGATATAGATATAACTATAGATAGACTTTAGTTTGAACATAAGTAGGCAAAATGAAGTCCAGGTTCAAAAGGACACTCCATTATATGGAAATAAAGTCAACTAAAAAAAGAAAAATGTCACACAAACGCATATCTATTTCATTGTGGCTCTTTAACAAGACTTTACGTCCGAAAAGGAGGAGGAAGAAGCCGAGCTTATATTCTGTGCTGCCACTAACAGCTCATTTTGTAGCGGTTAATCTGTCAACTAATTTTATTTTAGTGGACGAATCTAAACAACTAATTAAAAAAAAATTAAAAATCAAGTGTTTGTTATTTTGTTGTGCCCATTTTAGTGGATGGGGTGTGTGTGAGACATAAGACGGGGGTTTCTCTCTCTGCCATCGCAACATACACGTGTCAGGCTCCAAATCAGGGAACTGAACCCAAATGCAAAGACCACAGACAGGACAACAGGATTTATTAAAGACACCCAGGAAATTCCTTTTACAAAAATATGCTAGACAGGAATCTTCAGTGCACACAAGTCCAGGGACACTCTGGTAATCCGTACACTGGACTGGGAAACAGGTAACACGGACTAACCCCGTCTCAGTCGTCGCCGTACTGATAAGGGGAAAAGACAGAGGAGTGTCAAAAATACGGTCCAAGTCAAACACGGGCAAGCAAACCAACAGGCGACAGCACATAAGGCTCAGGCTAACTCAGGGTCCAGAAAACAGGCGAAGGTCGAAACGTGGTAGCAGGTTTGGAGGCAGAGGTACCGACAGGGATAAGGCAAAGGCTCAGGAACGAGGTAACAAACCAGATCGATGACAGACACACAGGAACACTGGTAAGCAACTCACAACGGAAGACAACAAACTGGCACTGACTGGAGGGAAACACAGGGTTTAAATACACACAGGGAGGGGGGGGACAATGAGACACAGGTGCAGCACATTAGGATGGGGAAAGGTAATCACACAGGCGGGAAAGATCAGGGAACAGGAAGTAAAGACAGCAGACATGACACAGAAGGGAGAGTGACAAAATAAAACAGGAAAAGACAGACAAACAGAGAAACACAGGCCGAGGGCTGGGAGGCGTCGTGACAACACGTGGCACCGTGCCGCACTCTGGCAGCGGACGCACGGAGATACTGTTCCGACTGCATTCAAGATGGGAGGGACACCGAAAATAAAGAGGCGGTCAATAGTAAAACGACACGTTGACTAAAAAAATTGCCGTCGACCACTTTTCATGGTCCATTAAGTCGACTAATCGCAGCTGCACTACTGATATGATCCTACCCCTGTGGTGCTCAATCTCTTTCTCTCAGACCCCCCTTTGTAAGACAAAAAGTCCGCAGACCCACCCTCAACCCCAAAAACACTGCAACAGTGGTGAAATTCTAACTTTTATTGAAAGAAATATCAATATCGTAAGAATACTTTTTTGCTTTTCCTTCAAAAATTTGTTGTGCAAATTTAAAATAACTTATTTTTTTGCTGAAACAACACAGATAAACTCAACCAGACTGTTCCCTGAGAAAATATTTTTCCAAATAAAAATAGGAAATGTACAATTATCTTACAACTATGACAATAAAATTACTTTTTTTTTAGAACAAAGACGTAACAAAGACGAACATTTTACTATCAGTGACTGTAATGAGCCCGTTTCCATTGCACATCTCAGAACATTAAAGTTCAAACTGTACAAAAACACAAACAGTTTAGGTTTGGAGAACGGACAAGGACTGGACTGCAAAAGAAACATGTGACCTCTGTCTAGTCTAGTGTCAGATCACCACGGCAGTAGATTTGTTTGTTGTACGTCCCTAAAATGAGTCCAGGTGCTCCAACGCTAAAACATTAGTTCCTCCCGTTACATGTTCTAACCTGAAGAAAAAAACATCCAGGAGAAGAAATAAAAATAGAATATACGTATACTATCACTATAAATTGCTCAGTGTTGAAGTAATACAAGCTGCTACTGTACATGATGTTGAATTACTCATCAAACAGTAGCTGGAGTTGAATTACTAGTTGTAGAATATACCTGTTCATGCTAAACTAAACGGAGCAACTAAGTCAGTTGACAAAGTAAATGTTAGTTATAAAGTCAACATAACACGACTAATTTAGCATTTGATCTCCAACAAACTCTGATTTTAAAACCATGAATTCAACCTTATACTTGTAGAACATCTGTCTTTACCCTGTTTTTCTGTCATCTCTCTGCTCCATCTGTCAATAAAGGCGTATAAAACAGGTGTCTGCTTCATTTTATTTGCATTCTCCGACATATTTGACAAACCAGGACAGACATGACGATTTGATGTGTGAAATCTGACATCTCTGATTATTCAAACAATACTGAACACTGCAAAACCTTTTTTATTTATTTATTTATTTATTTTTTATAAAGAACACTCTTTTTTTTTAATGCCAATAATAATGTTGCTTTTGTGGTGCAATTGTGACTTATTCGTGTGGAAAATGACATTATCTCAATGTTTCGACAATCTTTCTTAAACATGTGATCAATGTTGATCCTGTTTTGAACGGAACAGATGTGACAATTACCTAATTTTTTAGTGTTTAGGAAAATAACACATTTTCAGGTGACTTATTTCATCGTGAACCACTTTGCTTGAGTAAAGTTGCACTAAATGATGAGTTTGACGTTAAGAGCAACAACAGTTAAATATGCCAATATTAATTTGTGTACATCATAAGCTAAATGTTGTTGAAAGTAAATAACATACATATTTTATAAACCTTTCAGTGGAGGATGCAGTGTTTGTTAATAAGACCATTACTGGGGTTAAACAGTATGTGGACCTTTTTTGGTACTGTATGTAGGGATCTACGTCATCAGATGTGACCGCAGAACTGATCCAATGTGTGGGATCCATCCAAAGGCCGAGTCCAAATTTTGGAGGATGTGTAAACATGTATCTGTAACTACCCACAATCCTCTATGTGAGTCTTAAAAATGGCAATAATAAAGAACCAGAACCGAGGACGAATACAGAGCAGATCACTCAGTGAAAAATGCAGTAAATATAATTATGTGATCTTATTATGCAAGACAAGACAGGTTTATTTATATTAAGCGTCTTTGAGTACCTAGAAAAGCGCTATACAAAAACATATTATTATTATTATTATTATTATTATTATATGATAGAGTGAAATCACACACAAAGACAGTTCAATGTGATTATGACTAAATAAATAAGACAGATAAAAATAAATTAAGATATAAATATGAAAAAAAAACAAAAACAAAACAACCCAGAATGGATAAAATGACAATA
>JAPQRP010000012.1:8678952-8693555 GCA_037367295.1 Apogon hyalosoma | reverse complement strand
AATTTATTTAGAATCTTGAAAGCATTCTGGTGCAGAATAACACAACTTTTATGGCCACTGCACGAGGCCTTTAAATCTCTTCAGATGTGGGTAAGTGTATTAAAAGTCAATCCACAAATGAAAATGAATGCAAATTTGCTGTGGACGATGTGAGCTGAGGAAATTAGTCTGAGCTCACCTTTGGGATAAAATTAGTTTAATATATTTTTAGCGCGTTCAGCCAATAAAACTGAAGTTGAAAAGAGTAAAAGTTGTTGATGATATTGCCAGCATTTGATCATAATATACCGGTGAGAGTTACAGGAGCTTCTGAACTGAACTAGTGTTAGTTTTCATTTTCAGCTAATCTCTGTTCATTTCAACCATTTGAAGAGAGGAGCAGATAATGATGCTGTGATTTGTGACAATGACAAAAAGACAAATTTAACTGCACAAATGACATAACAAGGACAGAATCACCTTTAATGCAGTATCCATGTTGAATTTATGGCTGGTAGTCAAGGGCGGCACCTTGTTTTATTCCAGAAATGATCACATGGCCAGACAGGGTCAGCAAGAATCAGGGAAGGCAAATATAGGTGTGTACAATTTATCTTGTCCGTCCACATTACAACCCAATTTTTGAGTTTACAAACCAATACAAGGTCAGCAGTGTTTCTAGAAATCTATATTTTTGAGAGGTGAAACTGTATGTGGATGCTAAGTTGCGCCTTTAAAATAGACACGTATTAACTGTGGACAGAAATGACACATGTACTTACTTGGTGTGGGCATTTGTGCAGTCCAGTGTTGTGGTCATGTATCTTCAGTGAATAGAAAGAAGACAGATCAGAGAAGGGTTAAAAATACAGAAACAGTCGATGAGATATGTTAATCAGATTTGTTCGATGAACTCAGTGGTTATCAAAGTTTTTAATCACATCGTGGGACCATATGCCATCGAATCATTGGCCCATTTTTCTTCAATGACTGCAAACGCTGACCTTGACCTTTAGATTAAATATGTGTCACCACAACTGGCTGACCTTCAACCAACTGTCATTTTCAGGGTAGATGGTTCACCACCACATTGGGTCTGCATGTTGGTGGGTTCCTAAATCAAAACACTTTTCAGACCAGTGGATTGGAAGTAGAGCTGCACAGTATGTTGTTTGAGCATCATCATCACGATGTACACATGCGCAATAGTCACATCGCAGGTCCTGCAATGTAGGAGGCAAATAAACTCAACGCGTTCTCGTCTAATTTCAAGGGTACCTGACACACTGCGTTCAGCGGTCCACCAGTTGCAATCATTCTTTATCCATTTGCTGAAGCAGAGCACGCCCCTGCACATGGAGTCACTGGTAACAACATTGAAAAATGAGCAATGAACAAGAGAAAATCACCAAAAACAAGACTTAGTGCCAAAAAAAAAAACGGCAATGTCAGTTACCTGGAATTATTTCATCTACAAGAAGGATGACACTGAAACGTATTCTGTGTCGACAGTGACACCTGTTGCCACGAGAGGACACACAATGAATTTATTTGACCATTTACATTGGCACCACACAGCTTTTACATCCTCCTGAGTATTTTTTCATATTGCAATATATATCACAGGGTTAAAAAAAATTGCAGTGTCTTTTTTTCCCCAATATCGTGCAGCCGTAATTGGAAGGGATAACCCAATTCCCTTGCCACCTCATTCACCAGATATCACTTCCCTGGGTTTCTTTCATTGGGGTTATGTTAACCACTGATGCCATTGACACCACTGATGAGGCCATGCTACAGCCAACATGGCAAGAAATCCAATACTGTCTGGATGTGCTTTGTGCATTTAATGGTGCCCATATAGAGGTATATTACATGAGGCAAAAACTTCAATATCTACTTTTCATTTTGTAATGGTTTCCACAGATTTGTCTGTTCATTTGCTTTTGTAATTTAAGTTGTAAAGACTTTATGGACACCCTTTATAATCAAATCAGGGGAAAACATGCAAGTCTTATGTGTTGTTGACTATATGTAACAGTTTACTCAGTCACTTCAACCAAAGTCTCATTTGTTGAATTTCCATTGTATTATAAGTCATAAGGGGTTTCCATCATGTAAGTCCAGTAATAAAGGTAGTAGATATCCTACACGATGATCGTTTTGGTTTGAGACATTCAAGAGTATATGTTAAATCAAATCCAGGCCCATCTTTCAGTTTTGACATTTTAAAGCAATTTGTAGTCCCCCCACCCCAGAAAAAGCTGTATCAACATAGACTATGTATGTTGCACTGTTTATAATAAAAAAAAAGTTTAAAAAAAGCACAAAAATGGTGCTCATCTTGGACTAGCTGGATCAAATGAATATAAGTTGAACGACTATCCAACTGACTGATTGTAGATGTTGCAAGAACGTACCATGTAAAACACAATCAAAAGCTTTTTATTAGTCTTCACTCTCTGTTCAGAAGTGTTCAGAATCTAAAGATTTCGGATGAATCTTGGCCCAGACCCTGATGTTGCAAATGCCCTAAGAGTTTACCTTCTCTAGATCTGTGGCCCCTTATCACAGTCTTTCTTGTGGATGTGAAGCTGCTGGCGATAAGCTGTGAGTCTAGACCCAAAAGTTAACATAGTAAACCTGTGGAAATGTATGCAACCCATTGTGAGGTATCAAATCTGACGTAAATCTAAATGTAAGGCTTTGGCTCAGCTTCACTGACTTCCAAGGTGCACAGAGAAAGAGATGAAGACACTGTAGGTCATGAACTCCAGCAGCATTTGTTGAATAGAAGAACGTCAATTCACTCTAAATATAGACCTGTGTGTAGGCAAGAGACCTCCATAAGGGCCACCAGGAAATACACAAGCACCTGTATTTAACTAAAATATTAAACATGGGAAAAAATAAGAAAATGACACATACTGTACATCTCCACACTGACTAAAAGGATGTCTGCAAAGGTTTATTCCAACCTGAGAGAAACTGTTGGTTTATGTTAATTAGGTGCTAATACTCTGTAGAGCTGCAGCGGCTATTCTAAGACTCTATTATTTGTCAACTGTTAAATGAATCATCAATAATTTGGATTGTTTTATTTTATGTTCATTTTTCTTCAGGCAGTCTATCCTATCTTATTATCTTTTTTAACTCCAGCTTGTTAAATGTGAATATTCTCTGGTTTCTTTGTGATAATTAACTGAATATCATTGGGTTGTAGACATATGTGGACATTATCTTTGGCTCTGGAAACACTGATTTCATTCAACACATTCCGCTGGTTTTATAGACATTTCTAAACTTAAGTAATTGATAAATAATAATAATCTTCTTTCCCCCATTATCTGTTAATACATACTGTTAATATTTTTCATAGGTATACATAATGCTAATACTGTTTTATCCAGTTTTATTTTTATTCCACTAAGTTAAGTTACTTTAATTGTAAAATTTGTATTCTGTTTTCTTGTTTTTAGTTTTTGTAATTTTATATTCACTCATTCTTATTTCTGTAGCACTGGTGTTTAATATTGATGATAATAATATTGTTGCACTGACTGGAGGGGGGGGATAGAGAAGCACTGGCTTCTTCCTACTCCCTTTCAGGTGCAACAGTTGTTCCATTTTCTTTTTTTTTTTTTTTTTTTTTGTTTGGTCTTTATTTGTTTCTTATGTTTTGTATTATATTTGTGTCTGAAAGAAACTAAACTAAAACCTAAAACTAATTTCATTGTACATACAGTGACAATAAATTATATTCTATTGTATTCTATTCTTCCAACTCTTTCTTAGGTCAGTCTTTTTTGATTGCAATGGTCATATGCAGCATTTTAATTCTAATTGGGCTTATTAGTGTAATATTAGCATCATTGTAAATGAATTTAATGATAAAATCTTAAAGCTGAGCCACATACAGCCTCATGTGGATTAAATGTCTGACCTCTAGCCCGCTCTACAAAGGTTAGCATAAATAATCAAATAACCAGTGTTAACTAGAGCTATGTTCTCGGTCTTGTCCAGGTTTTGGTGCTAGTCCTGGTGAACACTGCATGAGGAGGAGGAGGCCGAACATCAGGACTCACCCGTACCCCCGTGGTCCTCTGTGGGTGACACCCAGACACCCTGTGTACAGATGGTGAGGTGCAGACACAGAAACTCATCACAGGAGACGCAGAGCCCATGTGCATTAAGAAGAGAGTGATTTCAAAAAAAATAAATAAAAAAAAAATACCAAGGATGAGTCACTACCAGGTTCCAGGAAACCTCTTAAAGAAATAGAATAGATAAGGGGAAGGACTTCAAGTGAATTATAAATGACAGCCTGTTTCTAGATGTTGATGGCAGATTAATGCTGGTTTGAACCAAAGTCTCATGTATTAATTTATACCCACATGAAAGTTAACTGGTCACTGTTTGTATTCCAAACTTTAGATAATGACTATGTCACTGTTCATTTCTGACACAGGTTTGGTGATAATAAACATGTTTCTATGCTTCCTTCTCTGTGTTTAAGTTGTAGTCAAAAGATTTGTGTAAAGCATCTCTTTCCTCCACTCCATCCCCCACATCTTTTTATTTGATGGTTTGTACAGAGGGGCTCAGGTCTTCCAAATCTAATCCTCTGCTCTCTTCATTCAAAGCCTTGATGTGCAGCCTCGGGCAGTCGGCCACCCACAGGTGCACTGCCTTCACACTGTGCAACTGTCGGATAGACAGTGCCTGACCTGGAAAGTTCACTGACATGCAGGTGGTCAACAGGCTTTTCACCCGACAGGTGCTTTAGAAGACTTCTGACGAGTGTAAAATATTTCAGCCCTTGACTTCGCTTATTCTCAGTTGGTGCAACGTGAACACACTCGGCTAAAGAAATCTGAGTGTGAAGAACAAGTGCATCCATTGTTTTATTCACTGGTAGGTACCAACTCTGTTTTTCTAACTCAGAACTGTACATTTCTTTTATGTTTTTACAGGGGTCATATGTAGTGTTCATATTACAAACTATTCAATGTGTGATACATAGTGATGATTTGTTGGTGGTTTTAGCAGCTGCAAGTATGTATGTGACAAAGTATAAAGCTCATTGTGTACAAATATCTTAATTATGTATCAAGATTTCTTAGACACTTATTTTAACAGTCCATCAAAATAACATTGTCTTTATAATTTTCACATGCTTTGTCAGCTGATAGTTTACATTATAGCTCTGTTAGCTTAGCTCTGTTTTTAGGCAGAAAACAGCTACAGTAAAACCACAAATCTTAATTTTTTTTTATACAGCCTTTGTTGTCAATAGCTGCACTAAAGAATTGTTTGAAATCAAACAAGGTCATTACTTCAGACCTTCATAAGCCTCATAATCAAACCTGTGCAGTAGAAATGCTATGATTTCATCATCCATTCTTTTCATTTACAGCTGTGTCCAGTGGTGAAAACCACACCAGTGCAACTAGCTTTTGTCACTTTCTTTGACTAAAAGTTGTTTCTTAATGGTTCTCATCCCATCTGGTCATTTTCTGACACTTTTGTCGAAGGCCCCATGGTGTTAGTTTTTACTTGCATACTGACAGTGACTCACTACTCCCTCTAGTGGTCTTATTTCTACAATCCAATACATTAGCAGTTTTGACAGATCTTCAGAGGTCTTTATTCTAAACAATAATAATTGTTCAATATTTGACAGTAGAAATGCTACATATAGCCCCTTTAACAGTCAAGTGGTTAATGCCTGCTATAAATATCTATATTGCTTGTTCGTGGTCAGAGAGGACAGATTCAACATATATAACAGATTTGACTTAGCTTTTATGCATCATTATTCTTATTAAGAATATGAACAATAAGAAAACCGATACAAATAGCTGCTGCTACTTTTCCTTTTAGAACCACAGAGAGAGGGAGCAGCTGTTTATTTCAGTAAAGATCAAAGTTCACTTCATTGCTAATACAAAGTATGTTAACTAAATAATATTTAATGATTTACAAAGCGTAGAAGGAAACTCAAGTATTTTTTTTTTATATATATACATGTTGTATCTGCAGGTTCTGAACAGGAAAAAAAAGACTAACTTTTGAATATGTTTGTCTTTGCTTTTATTGCTGTTTCTGAAATATTCAAATCATGTGTAATTTACACATCACTCAAATTTTAAACATGAAGGTTTTGAAGATACAGAACAATAGAATATTTGTCATGTTGATATTGTGAAGATCTCGCACAACTTCACAAATCATTTTCAGAAGAGCTCATGTCAAGGCATAGGTAGTCTTTTTTTGGATACATTTTTTTGTATTATTTTGAAGTATTACATACAGATTCAACATACAGTTAGTTTAATATGCTGTTTGTAATTCAGGAGTCCTTAAAGGGCTGACAAATAGATTGAACAATTTCTCAGAGTTGTTTTTGTCTTTTCCAGGTTGTTTGCAGAGTAAAATGGAATCATTCAGCCCCACTCCTCATTTTCAAGGTAAATTATCAGTTTTCCTTCATCACATGGGGTGATTCGTGAATGTAGGTTGTAGTTTTCCATAAATGAGATATTGTTAGGGGCTCGGCAGGTGGTCTTCAGTCTTTGTCACGTTTTCTGGTTTGCATGCAGCACTTATTCTTTTATTTGGCTGCTCTCTCTGCCTCTCATCCTAGTTTGTATTTGTCTTTCACTAGAGTTCAGCTCAAGATTTCACAATTTTTTTAATTAGTCTTTTTGTTTCTATGAATTGTTTTCAGATTTTTTTCAGTCATACTGAATAGTTTAGTTTTTGCTTATATTCAGTTTTTTCAAATATTATGTGGAAAGCCTTGTTTTTGAAGATCAAAAAGGTAGCGTGAAAGAATACTTCACATGAAATATGCTGCACAGCTTGTTGTTTTTCTATACACCATCAATAGAAATAGCGACAGGCCGTCATTTTTTTTATCCAAGTAGAAGTACAAATACGTTGGTAAAAGAGGATAAATGTCCTGTTTCAATGTCTTTAGTGCATAAAAGTGAAAACATACAGACTCTACCATGTACTCAAAGTTAAAAAAATAAATAAAGAGGTAAAATTAATTTTTTTAAAAAAAAAGCTTTTTTATCAACATTTCTAACCTTGGTTTTTGTGCAAAGGTGACTGATCCAAGCATCAGATTAATGTATGAAAACTAAAAACCATTATAACCAGTATATGTTAGTTTTCTCTGCAGTACGGGCTCCATTTCCTGTTTTTTTTCTGTTGCATCTTTTACATTGTTACATTCAGATGATATTCAGTATACTGAAAGACTTATTGGGTGATTGTCTTTACAGTGTTTTATTGTCCCACATGAAGTCAGTCTTAATATTGGAAGATGTTTAGAGATGCACAACAATAATAATCAGTAATTCAATGCAAATGTAAGAAGTAGAAAGTACAGATAATTATGTTAAAATACAGGTAGAAAAAGGAAGAACAGATGCCTGGAAATTGTGTTTATAGGTCTGTTGTGTGAAATTCAAAAGAATTTAGGATGACTGCAGAAACGTATCATAATTTTTGTAATTATGTTTTGTTTAGTGTGTAATCACCTGTTGTATTTTCACTCTTTGAGTCATTTATGTCTAACAATAATAGTAATAGTAAGTGTGTTGCCTCCATTAAGTCTGCCATGTTGTATCTCCATATTTCTACAGTAGTTCTGAACGAACCTCCTCTTCTTCCCCTTTTTATGATCCAGTGTTAAGGTGCATTACTGTCATCAGAGTCATTATCCTTGTAAATAAAAAGCCCAAAACAGACAAAACAAATATCTATAGTGAGGAATTTATGCTTAAAGCAGGATAGGAATGGTTTTCAGTTGTTTGAGGTCAAAGTGATGGAAGGTATTTGTATTCAGGAAAATTATTTATTTTGCCTGCAGTTGTCTTTAATTAGAATTTGTGCTCATTGTGTTTTTATTCAGATTTTGTGTTCATGAATACTTTCAGGTTAATATTTATTCAGTAGTAGTAGCTCTATTGTCATTATGTTAATGGTCAGACAATGATATGATGAAATTCAGGCATAAAACCCTGAAGAACAATAATAATAAAGACAATCATTCAGGATATGAACATTGAAACAGTAGAGTTGGTCAATAAGGCTCAATATGCAATGTTTAAAAAAAAAAAAGTGCAATATTAGGGTGTATGTAAACAATAATGCACTTCAAATATATGGGTTGTGTGTAGGGCTGCATGATACTGAAAAAAAACTGACATTGCAATTTTTTTTAACCCTGCAATATATATTGTGATATGAAAAAATACTCTGGAGGATATAAGAGCTGTGTGGTGCCAATGTGAATGGTCAAACAAATTAGTTGTGTTTCCTCTCATGGCAACAGGTGCAAGGCACTTTTGACACAGAACATGTTTCAATATCATTATTCTTGTAGCTGAAATAATTCCAGATACCTGACATTGCTTTTCTTTTTGGTGCCAAGTCTTCGTTTATGGTGATTTTCTCTGGTTCGTTGCCCATTTTTCAATGTTGTTACCAGCGACTCACTCCAAACTGATTAAGAGTGATTGTGATTGGTGGATCGCTGTGCGTAGTGTGTGTCAGGTACCCTTGAAATGAGATGAGAACTTGAGTTCATTTGCCTCTTACATTGCAGGACCTGCGATGTGATTATTGCACACATGTACTTTGTAGTGACAATGCTCAAACTATATATTATGCAGCTCTCATTGTGTGGGTTATTTCAGTTCAGTGTTACTTGTATTTTTAGTGGCCATTTTCATAGGGTCATTTAAAGCAGTTAACCATTGTGGTCTGGATGTGACCGATGGAACCAGTAGCCTGGCCTGCGGTGAGTCAGAGCTGCCTGACATTTAGACTGACAGGATCACAGTCTGAAAGCAGATTGAGAGACCGGCGTTTGAGCTGCTGTTTTATCAGCAGCTTCCCCAACAGCAGTCGCCCCCTTCACCTCTCCTCAGTCTCGTATCGCTGCAGGCTGATGAAGCAGGACCGTGGATCCTCTGCTGGCGGATATCCATCTAAGTCTGAACATGGGGGTTCATAGCCATCTTCAATTACATCCCATAAATGTCAGGCTGCCTCTTCAGCCCCTGCCTGTGTTAGCTGTAGGCCTCATGGGGGCATCCGTCCAGACGTGACTGGAGTCGGACCAGCGGCATTTCCATGCATAAGCGCGAGCTTTCATTAGGAATCGAGAGGTGAGACGCTAAGTCGACAGCTAAGGCGGAGCGTGATGGAGCAATTAAGAGGATAGTCAATTAGGCCACAGTGCTAATTGACTTGTGATTAAAGCAGAGTGGGTTAATACAGTCAAGGCAGTGCGGTTGTTGGTCTTTTTAGAGAGGAGGTGTGATGGAGAGAAACAAAGAGGAGCTGGGTCCTTGTGTTCAGCAGCTGAATGCGTCAGCACTAAAATACAGTCGAGTGCAGCAATGAAACTGCCTTTTTCCATTTGTCTTCTTCCATTTTTTCCTTTCCGAGGTTCAATAGTCCAAATACAGAGTCAGGTCTAATTAAAGGTGAAGTCCCTCAGTGCAGGCCGACTAATGTATACAACATGCAGCATCGAAAGGTCTGAATACTGTTGACTTGTTCTAAATTTATTGATTATTTTCCCAGATGTACCACTTGTGGAGCCCAAAGTTTATGATTGGAGATGAACTGATGCTGCACTTGTGCTGCTCACCTGTAGTGTTCAAAGAAAGCCAGTAATTACACCCTGAGTCCATCAGTGCACCATTACCAGGCCTAGTGCTACCTTTCCATACTGACAGAAAACTGCTTCTTTTTTCTTTTTGTATCAAATTTAAAATGATTTGACATAATTTAAACACCTTCAATAAGACACATGTAGGCTGAATTAAAAAATTTAAATCAAAATCCTTGTAGTTTGAAATGGATTCTGGATAGATTTGACCTGTATATGCTGAAATGCGTTTTGATGGTGTTGAATTTTCAGTTTGAATACATTTCTACATGTTTTTATGTCTTTAGTAAAATAGGACATGATATTGTGTAATAGTAGATGGTGTTTTCAGTTGTGTTTAAAATAACATGTTGAAGCTCGCCAGTCACCAGATTGTGTTGAGTTACATTCCCTGTTGTTAAACAGTCAAGGACATTTATACCTTTAACAGCCGCTGGTTCACATTTAAATAAAGAACTAAAACATAACCAGCCCTTTCTGGGATGTAGTGGATCCTTACTACTTGTATGTTTACATATCATAGGCTGTAATTAAACATTTTCATTTAGTAGTAGCCTAGTTAGAACAGGGTGTGGGAGAAGAATCTTTTTTTTTTTTCATCAAAACACGTTTTCCAGTTCCCACATATTTTTGCAACTCCACGCATTTTTTGCAAATTCCTGCAATTTCACCATATAAAAACCCTGCATATTCCATCGTACAGTCAAGGATTTTTGCCTACATTTTTCCGGAGGGACTGCCCTTTACTTCAAACAAACCTACTTAATCACCTGCAAAATATCCTCATCCATGGAACTAATACCTCCATTTGTTATTGGGTTTCCATTACAGTTTTCCACAAAATAAAAGCAATATTTCTACAATTTTGACAAAGAACAATTGCTACTTGTAGGTGTTTCCATTGAAGAGTGTTTGGCTTCTGATGTGTGATTCTAGTAAAGTCCTGTCTCATGATATGTTGTAATTCTTGTAGTTTGATGCCAAACCTCCACGGTCTTTATTTATGGTAGCGGCCACAGAATGGATTTCTGGGAGGGAATTGTACATCAGGAATTCACCGAGTTGTGGATCCAGAATTTCCCAGGCAATGTTTAATGAACTGTGTGATGTTATTGAACCTCCTGTGGCACCAGACTTGTCATGCCGTGGGGAAACAGTTCCTACACAAAAGCGAGTGGGTATTACCTGATACAAACTACAACCACCTGTTCTGAGTCCAGGGTCACAGGTGAGACGTTTGGCCTGAGCAGAACCACAAACAGATATGTGAAAATGCACAAAATGTGTTTCCATTACACTTTTGCGCTATACTTCTATATCAAAACATCTCAAAAACCACCTCATGAGACTGTAAAAACTTTTTTGCAATCTTTGACAGTTTTTGCGACATTTTATTTTCATAACCGGTTTTCTATTGCGCAATACACATTTTGCTCATTTCTGAGGATAATGGAAACCCAGCTAGTGTTGGTGCTTGAAGCCATTCACCAGTTTGTCTGCAGAAACAGTTAAAATGGATAAAACCCGCTTTTGTCGGCCCTGAGAATTTGTTTCCAGTCATTGCACGTCCAATTGTTGTGTGCTTTTGCCCACTCATCTCTTTTGTTCTTTGGACAAAGTAGTGCTTTTTTTTTTTTTCTGCATGTACTCAACCCTTCAAACCAGGCTTTCTCAAACATCTTTTCACATTTATCCTAGATGTGGGTTTTGCCCTTGTCATGCTGATTTCCTGTTATTTGCGGTGCCGCTTTTCAGTGATGTCTCTTACTGGTGACAATATGTTAATCCTCTGCTTTTGTAGTATTTTTATTGCTCTAACTTCGAGCTTCTTCTCATCTCTTCAGGGTGTGGTGAACTCCTTTGTTGAACATCATTGCAGTTTCAGGATCAGTGTATCCTTTTCTCAATGTAAAAATCCATTTTACTCAGCTTCTTTCTACTGATTTCTGTGGTAGTATGTCTGAGATATCCACACAGTTGAAATTTTTTGGATGCAAACTCTCAAGCCAAAGAGCTAAAGTGACTCATGGAAACTGTGATTCTCTTCTCAACCCTAAAACAAAGCCCTTCTTTTCTTGTTTTAACGCTTATTAAGCAGTGGTCTGGTAACATCAATGTGTACCTAAAGATAAATCGAAGAAAATGGCACATATGAATGAAAACAAAGTCTGATCATATATCCCAAAATCTATGGAATTCATACAGGGTTTTAGTGAACAGAAACTTCCAAACTTTGGGCCTATTATTGTACTTTATCAGCTGTAATAGTTTTCAGAGCTACAAGAAATAAGAATATACAAAGTTATTCAAGATTGATTATTTTTTAGTGGTGAATTTTCTGTTTCCAAGCATTTAACTCTTAAAAGTATTTACATTCTAACAAGTGAACATGGTCTGAAGTGTCTTCTATGAACAGCTTTTTTCTTACTTCATTTTAACCCTTTAAGCGCCAAAGTCACAATATAGTGACAAGCAACATAATTAATGGAAACAGGCCATAGCTTCAGATAGTTGCCAAATCTTGTTACCACCTCCCACCAATAGATGGCAGACATGTGCAACTTCAGTCCTAACACTGTTTCAGGGCATGTTTCTGTTCAAAGTGAAGATGAAAATCCAGTTTGAAAGGTGGGGCCCAGAGCTGGTTTAATAGTAAGGTTAATCTAGTTTTAGTTTGGATAGATAAGGACAGATTTGGCTACTCTGCTTAAAAAAAAAAATAAAATAAAATAAATAAGCTACTAAAACTACTACTGTTACTGCGTTTTACTTTCTACTAATGTTTACCTTAATTTATTTTAAGGATAAGATGACAAAAAACCAAAAACACAAAGAAAATTTCCATGTAAATATGTTCAAAGTACATTTTTGCCAAAAAATGCCAATACAATATGGCCACAACCCTGTGATGTCACAATATGCAAATTACATGAGTACATTTGATTCATACTCAATATTTTTGTCATTTACAGTATGACTTTATCTCAAACCACTTCCAAGCTACAGCTTTTTGAAATCTTTATCAAAATGTAATATTTAAAAATAAATGAACCATGTTGTCTTAATATTATTTGCTCTTACTTCATGTGCTTTTATACTTTTTCATCTTTATATTCATTGACATTGATTATCTGTTGATCTTTGTTGTTCTTCATTCAACACTTTGATGGATAATATCTTCAACAGCATATCTCATGTATAACAAGGCCACTGTCATTAGGGAATATCTATCTTACTTCCAGCTTGACTTTGCTTCAACAGACATAGCAAATAAGTGTGGAGTGCAATCAGCGAATGAGGGTCTTTTAGAGTTAATCATGACAATACCATCATCAGAATGTTAGCGCACCATCTGCTTTTTCAATCTAAATTCTTGTTTTCAGAGTCCTGAGTGTTTTCTAAACCACCAGTGAAGTGAAGCATCATCCATGCAGCTGATTAGCGCCATGCAGCCTCATAAATAACCTTCAGATGCCTTTGACTATTAGAATTCTGATTACTTTCTCAAATCCAGACCTTGTAGTGATTTTTTTTTTTAACAGATATCAAAATTGTGATAAATAGGAGAAAAAACATGAGAGAAAATATGTGTTGACTTGTCATTGAAGGAAGTTAGAAAACATATTTGGGGTAAATATAGCCTTTACATGGTGGATTTTTGGCGTGCTTATGTCAGTCATTTTATTTGATTATTTTAACATGTTTAGGATGGGGTGTTTCATCATTTCTAACGGTGTTTAACACATTTCAGCAGCTGTGTTTATTGCTAAGTGTAAGATGAAAGCCGTAAACTGACACACACACCGACGCCCCTCGGATTTGAGTGTTTCCCAGCTTTAATTAAACCCTCTCTGTCAGCGTTGAAGACTCACACATCCACATCCATGCACTGGTGTAGTAATGAAAGGATGCAGCGCTTTGCACGCAGTATGTTCAATCTGCCGCCTTTCCTTTTGAGGCGTTTCGCTCTGGTTCAGCAGCAGTGACAAACCTGACCCTGGTTTCTGTTGGGAGTCGCACACTGGTGAAAGGCATGAAAGCTGGTTTCTGTCACCGTTTCCAAAATAAACCTGTATTTGGCTCTTCACTACGTCCAGAACACAACACCTGTGTTTCATTTGCCTTTTCACCTGCTGCTGCTGAGCCTGCAATTTGACACACTGTTCAGAAAATGTCTGCACATATCGTCTTTACTCCAGACCTATTTTGGTGTTTCTATTTTCATTTTAGTGTCTTTAATGTCCTCTTTCTTATCAGTCTCTCTCATTCACATCCTCCTCATCTACTCCAGTACAGAGATCCCTTTACTCAAGCTTCATCTTTTACTCTGAAAGTGCAGTAAAAAAGGTAATGAGAATGAAACATAACATTTCTGCATTTGAAAAAATACCTAATCTGAGTTTTATGGTGGTCTACAGTGTTATGTCACAGCAAGAAGGTCCTGGTTTTGATTCCAGTTCTTCCTCCAAAGACTTGCACCTTTAAAGGGGTCATATTTCACTAAACCCACTTTTATTAGTCTTTGGTTCATTCATTTGTGCTTTTGGACCCTAATAGTTCATACAGTTTGAATTTGAACTCTCCAGATGCAGCAAAACTATCTTTATATTCATTTTGGCAAAAATTGAGTGGATTTCTTCAACCCGTTTCAATTCCTTCTTAATTTGTTACATCTGTAACTAGTTACGTCACGACATTTGCACATGTAAGGTAAAGACTTCCAGCAAACATTTCTCCGAGTACAACATAATTGTTTGTCAGCAGCAGTGGTTGTTGTAAAAACTGAAAATAAGTCCAAACTTTGAGCCGATTACCTAAAGTGTTCAGTTGTTGGTTGTATTAACGAACACAAGTGGCTGAACGGGACAGAGCAGCACAGCCAACAACCTGGAGGGGGTGGGGCATGAAGTGGCTCATTTGCATTTAAAGG
>JAPQRP010000012.1:8654035-8671680 GCA_037367295.1 Apogon hyalosoma | reverse complement strand
CCTGTGGAGTTGAATTAATGAAGAATTCAGACCCAAGAAGAGCATTTACAGTTTATGTAGACCACAGGGAAATGTTTTAAAATGCATAATTCCATTTAAAAAAGCAAAATCTCACTCCTTTAAACAACGCTGAATTTGTAACTCCTGAACCCGTCTGGTCTAATCTCTAAGAGCCCCTCATGGTTAAAGGTTAAACTAAAAGACAAACTCTTAATACGTGTTTCTATTTCAGTTCAAATAAATACAGTGGTGGGAAAAACCTTTTGGACACATCATCCATTTGTGATATATCGAATTAATTGCATTTTTTTTGTTGATAAACTAAAAAATCCTTTGTGTGTCGGATGCAACCACACCTTTTGAAATGCAAACAAGATTTTTCAGCAAGTATTCCATAATATTTGAGGTTATGGAAAATTTTAAGGGTGTCTGAAACTTTTTCCCTCTACTGTGGATTCTCAAAAAATCATCAAAAGATAAATGAGTGCACATGTCCATCTTACTACAGCAGCCGGTTCATGTACTACACTTTGACTGTGGTCAAGGCAGACGACCGTCATCCAGTCAGGTCTGTTCCAGGTTTCTGCCTGCTAAAAGGACGTTTTTTTTTTCGCCACTGTCACAAAGTGTTTGCTCCTGGAAGATTCTGTTGGTTTCTGTAAATTGGCTTTAGTCTGGTTTAGACCAGTTCTAAATGTAGTGTCATGAGATGAGTTTTGTTCAGATGTGACGCTATATGAATAAATTGGATTGGATTTGTTAGTTTCAGTGAGTGAAACGCTGCCTATGCTGCTGATTGAGGAGGATTCATGTTTAAAAACCTGAAGCTGTGTAAATGTTTGTCTCTAAACCCCTGGTCTGAATCATGTGACGTCTGAAGGGTTTGTCAAAGCCTTTGTCAAATATGACATTTGTTTTTTTTCATTCAGTAAATGTTGTACATAATTATTCACTAAATATAAGTTTCCATTTCTCTTCACATTAACATATTACCTCAAACACATCCACTTTTTCGTCTCACCTTGGGGTTTTTCTACCTCTATCAAGTGTAGAAGCTTTTCACAGTATTTCGGTCTTTTTTTACACTTGTTCTCATGCTGCTCTATAATAATAAGACATTTTGCTTTGTCTCAGTAGGAGGAACATACTATTGATGATCCTGATGGCATTAATGACATTTGAGTCGGTGGATCCTTCATGAACTAACCAAAAGCCTGGACTCAGTGCAGCTGTGGTTCATTTTCTCCTATAATGACTCAAAATGGCGTGAACTAGCTTTTACCTCGTCCCACTTTGTGCCTCTCAAACTCACAGGCGTTTGACGTGACTTTCTCTGATTCTGAACACATTTACAGAATCCTCAGACGTCTCATTCTTTGTGTGGTGAAACTTCTCCAGATAAAAAAACCAGGAGGCAAACGTTGGCATGTCCCTCCGTGGCCACCTTTTTAATTCATCTTAAGAAGTTTGTGTTTATTCCATGATTCAGATGGGATTTTGTGTTTATGCAAAGGGTTAAAAGGCTCTTTAAAGATTCAGAACTTCATAAGATCAAGTTTTATTTTCCTGAAGTTCTGATGCTTTTTCTCTTGCAGACAAACATTTAAAATCATTTTAATTCCTCTCCGATCTTCAGTTTGTTTTGAGATGGGAATCAGGCTCATTGCTGCCCTCTTGTGGTCAAAGGCCAAAGCACATGTAATTACAATAAGTTGTTTTGGGTCTTTTCTTTGGATTTGTTTGTCCCCCCCCATTTAAAGGTTTGAGAGTACTTTAAACAATATTCTGATTACATTTATTTGTCTTTTACACGATATCTGGATGAAAAGTAGCCATGTTTTCAGGTAAATGCAGATAACCTTATCACTGTTAATTAGTTCGACTCCTGAAGCAAAAGCAGGAAACGTAGGCAAAGCAGACAAAAGAGCACATGGTCAAAGTTTTTAATAATTTCTTTACAGCGGCAGAAACAACTTCCATATAGATTTTTATAAACTCAAAAAAGATTCTTAATAATACAAGGGTATTATATAAATATAAAGTACAACAGTATTTCTGTCCCACTAACATATTTAAGAATATAGCTTGGTCTGAGCCAGTCGATCAGTTACTGTGTGATGCTTGTCCAGTTTCATTTATAAAATACACATCTGAATCCAACAGTATAAAGTTCATCTGAACAGCAGGCGAGTTAGAAAAAGTGAAACAGGTGGCGAGTGTTTGACATGAGACGTGAAATGGATGGACTACAAAACTCAGTGTGCTGTACACCGTCAGTAAAAACAAGAAGAAGAAGGCCTCCATGTAACGTTTGTGTGGCTGAAGCTGAGCGCGTTGCCCTGCTTAGTTCAGGTGTAGCTCCTTTATCATTTCTGAGGCTTTACTAAGAAGCAGAATCTAGAGAACAAACAAGTCCAAGTTCATATTTTCCAGGCTTGAATCCAAACTAGTGTGTGTATTGGCATTAGCTTTGATACTCTCATCAGTCGCATCAGGACTGTGATTAGTGTTGAGTTTACGCAGACGTTGACCTTTTGATCAATAAGCCAGACACAGCAGGAGGTGGAAACAGCAGAGGCCTCTGCTTAAACGGAGCCTCCAACCAATCAATGACTTATAAATCCAATGCAGGGGGAAAACTTTAAACAATCAATGTTATTTTAACTCTGAATAATTGAATATCGATTACTTTTAATTTACCTGTGTATGTGAGATTGAAAACACACACATTGATTTCTGTAAGCTTTGAGGCTTTCTTGTGCTTGGTCAACAGGCTTAACCCAGCTTCACCATCCAGGGCCTCTGCCGTTTCCCCAAAGCTCTGACAGAACCGAAAATACAACAAAAATAAATAAAAAACAATAATTTAATAACCTGTTTACATTTATACAAACGTGACATAATGTCAGCTGGTCAAACAGACCAGTGACAGGACAAGAAAAACACACACAACCTCCTGGAGGGTTTTGTACCGTTAGCGGAGCCTCAGGGCGACTGACGCAGCAGCAGCGCCCCCTGCTGCTCAGTTCACATGAAGGAGAGCAGTCTGTTAGTGGTCACTGACAGGCACTGAATCATTTGTCTCACTGCAGCGTGGTGAGAAACGACATCATTTAGCTTCAACAATCCTTATTCAGCAAACGTGCATCTGTCACCAGGTTAAAAATCACATTCACAGTTCAGTCTGAGTCAAAACCCTCCACACAGAGGGAACTGCTCCCAAGGCAGAGGATCTCAGAGGTTAAGACCCGGTGAGTCCAGCAGAAACGAGGCCCAATGAAACCAGAATGAATGAAGCCATGGTCTGACCTTTACACTGAGTCATGTGTGTTCTGAGTGGACGCTTTAACCAGCCTACTAGTTAAACTCATGGGACCTTTCACCTTTGTTTTGTCTTCCAGATCAGTCAGACTAACGGGGACGGTTAGTTTCCAATGCAACGCTGCTTCATCCTCAGTTACCAGCAATGTTCACGTAAGTCCAAATGCATAGACCAGTTTTAGTTTAGTGTGTATGTTCTACTTAGGCCTGTGATGAAGTTAAAGCTGTAGCGATGATAAAAGTATTCAATAAAATTTGGATGACTCAGGCTGGGTCAAACGTCATTACTTTTATTGCACTGACTGAATTACTCATATCAGTTATCTATGGGTAAAAGTTGCCATTTTCAGTACATGAAACCACTGCTCTACTAGTAAAATACCTTCACAATAAAAGTAGTGAAACGTTACCAAGTTTGAGTCACTTGTGAACGAAAATTAAGTAAAAGATTCTGATTGGCTGTAGTTTCCAAAGTACAATCTTGTGTTAAAAATGTGAAATTTTGAGAGCTAATGAAATAATGGGTTTTACTGAAAAGTAATGTTTGTCTCAGAGCTACAGATGTACTTCAAAACACTGTCTGTAAATTAAAATACATTCACTTTAAAGGTTCTTTCTAGTGGAAGATTTACAAAATATATTGTATAAATGTACATAAACCTATATGTGTGTAATGACACTTGATCATATACACTGAAAACTGTCTTTTGTTTTCTAATTCATCTTAGACACAGATACTTTCTACAACATTGTAGAGCGGTGCTCTCAGGAACAGATTCCATACCTTATTTCTGTTCTGTTTGAAAGTTAAAGTCTGGGTACAAGTAGTGAACGTACATTTATACGATACCCAGCCCTGAAGATAAACATGTTAACCCTGAATTATCACTGCAGTCCCTCTCCTCTATGGAGGTCGACAGTGTCTTTAATGTCAGGGTTTTTGTTTACTGGCCTCCAAATGTGGTGTTTCTCCTCAGTCTTTGTGCACTCATCAGTTTAATTTAAAGGGATAAGTGCTCTGTACCAAACAGCACAGTTAGACCAACGGGCCCACGATGCAGCATTTAACAGCTGAACCAGAGGAAATGACACCTGTTCTTCAGATATAGTTTGTTTCTGCTACATGTGGAACAGTCAGCTGTTGAGTCACAGGTTTACAGATAAGTTGACAACCTGCCACCTGGTGGTAAAACAGCCCTGACTGCAGCTGGAAGTGTTACTGTTTATTCACTCCTGTCTCTATTTCAATGGTTACTTCCCTGTTTTAAGGTTTACTTATTCATAGTCTAAAGTAGCTGTTGACCTTCAATAAATAGTCACACAAATGTACCAAGAAATAAACGAATGTGTTCAAGGGGCAGCATAGATTAGATTCTCTGACATTCTGCTATACAGGGGCAGAACTGAAAGAATTATCAAACTCCATTCAATTTGTCACAAAGAAACCTAAGTGATCTGAATCAGACCAGCAGTAAAAATAGAAACTAAACTGTACAGTTAAAGCCATATATTTTATTTTCCGGTGGGTAAAATTCAATGTATCCCATTGTACAAAGCCAACCTCTCCCCTCTTTGGACGTTTTGGTTTTCTAACCCATCAACACCAGAGACGTGACGGGCCATCCAGGTCTTACCCACTGAGATCGTTTCTACCAGTGGAGCAGCTCTGCCTCTCATGCAGTCTAACCCCCCCTCCCTCCCTCCCCCAAACCTGTCTGATCTAGGGCGAAGGCTAAGCTAAAGGCTAAGGTGTCTCTGTCTGCTCTAACAAAGACCTGTAGTGTTTGTTTGTTCCAAAAGGTGCTCAGCTGCAACATGTGTAACATCCCAGCGGTGCAGCTGTGGAGTGGGAACACACACTCCTCTGTCTAAGTGGACTGAACACACACACAGCCCAGAACTGTGTGTGTGTTCAGAGTGGTTTAAAGACATGGATACAAGAGTAGTGTGTGTTGTGTGTCCTCTAGGTGAGCAGGTAGCAGTAGAGGACGTAGAGCAGCGCCATGGCCACACAGTAGAAGAGCAGGAAATCTGTGGACAGCAGTGAGGACGGCGATGAAGACGGAGGAGGGGACGGCCGGGGGGAGCGGTCCTCCGCCGGCTCCCCCACCCGCAAGGCCAGCAGGGCCGTCACACAGCGCAGCACAGCGGGCAGCTTACACAGAAGCACATCAGAGCACACACACATGTCCATCTGGACCAGGAAGGAGAAGAAGACAGTCATGATGTTAAGGTGACGAACACAGCAGGACACAGACAGACATGTTAGGACAGGACTGACGTTAAAGCAGCATCAGTCCCACCCTAAAGACAAACAAAACTCAGCTCAAAGCACAAACTCATACAGTGATGGCCAGAAGGTTTGGGAATGACAACTGGATGTTTGGCTTATTTCTATATTTATGCTTCGAATTGTTCTGCAGTGTTCCTCAGAAATGTGTAAATTTAAAAAAAAAAAAAACAAAACTTGCATGTGCAAATTTGGTGAAAACAAAACTTGTCATTCCCAAAACTTGTGTCCATGACTGTAGATACAGAACCTGAGATGAGAACGATGCTCATGTAAGGGTTCCCCTGTTTTACCTTCAACTTGTACGAATATTTCACAGTGACTCAATAGATTAATAATGTCTCGTCACACATTAAGCTTTATTTAACGTCTGTTCAGGTCTAATTATTAGACCAATGTCATGTGGTGTTGGAATGTGTTTTACTCATCCATCATGGATCTTTACAACATAAATATGTTTAGATAGTCTTAATGTTATATACAGTTGTGCTGAAAAGTAATTCATACCCCTTTATGATGAAATGAATGACTTTTGTCAAGTTTGTGACTAATATGTGATATACAAGTGACACTTCAACAGGTACTTTATTTCAGGGGTATTTTATTAATGAATTTTTAAAAAACACCTTGTTCAAATTATTCATACCTTAAGTTTTAGTCCAATGTCTTTTCTTAACACTTTTCCCACCAGAGTATTTATAATAAGATGCCAACCTTTTTAATATTATCCATTCATTTTTGAAGGCCCACTGAAAATGTTGTGTTAAAAGACTCAGTTTTAGTGGTAGATAAATACTCAGACCTGGGTCTAAACCCCACAGGTGACCTGTGGACACTTACAGGAACCATCATCAAGATCAAAGGCTGCTCTATGGACTATTAACAGACACTGGACTAAATAAACAGTGTTTTTAGAAAATCTATGAATAAAATACCCCTGAAATAAAGTATTTCTTTAAAGCTTTTGTCACCAGTTTTTCATCAAATCTGTAAAACCTGAGTCATAGCCTAAGTATCACAAATCTGAGTCTTCCCGTGATTATGCACCTGAATCACTTCTGTCACAGTGAACAACTTCAAAGTTGACTTCATCACAAGGAGTCCATTTGTTTACATACCAAACTGAATCCAAACCATCACTCAGGCCTTTTGGAATTCCACACAGCAGCAAGAAGAAATGAAATGGCTGCATGGCATTGCCATTCCCACAATGCACTTTGCAACAATTTGGTATGTAAACACATGGACTGCTTCTGATGGAGTCATCTTCAAAGCTGTTCACTGTGAGGGAAGTGATTCAGGTGCATTAGCACAGAAAGACTAACAGATTTGAGATTGTTAGGCTGTGACTCTGGTTTTATAGATTTGATGAAAAATTGGTGACAAAAGTCTTAGGCAGCTTTAAGTGTCACTCGCACTTTCCCTTAAGTCACAAGCTTGACAAAACAGACTGATCTCATGAAATTGTGTTGTGGCGGTTCTTATGGCACTTGGTGTGCGATACGTACGCATTTTCAACCTTTCGCGTGTTATTCAAGGTGTTTTAATGGTGTGGCATTTGACGCAGCGTAAATGTACACACGGAAAGCTTGTGTACAGATAATGCACCAATTACAAGTGGCGTGTATATTTATGCAAACTCAGAATTTCATTACCAAAATAAAATGCAGGGGTTTGAATAATGAGCACAACTGTACATAGCCTAAGCACATAATGTTGTCTTCAGTTTTGTCATCTAATGTAGCTTTTAGACTTTACTGAGTAACTTTTTTTTTTGGTTGTTTGAATTCTACTGAAATCACAACTTATTTCAACAAATTAAGTGTTCGTTTATTAATCCAAGTGTGAAATGCTAAAGATAGATATGGAGATAATTTTTTTGGTTAACCATTCAAACTGCTGTAATCTACTCACTGTAAAGGTTTCCTCAGATGTTATTTGGTAAATGTATACTGACAGCCCTGCACGAGCTGCTCTTTATTACTGTTGAACTGTAAAGTCCTGAATTATCCATAACACCTATAAAAACTGCTATATCACAAGAGTCTAAAACTGTCAGATCAGTATGAGTATGGTAGAGAGTAAATAAGTTTTCAGTTCTTAAGTGTAAACTTATACAGAACATCTACGGTTCAGCAGGTTTTCATTGTATACAAAGGTATTTATGTAAAATTGGAGGATTAAAGGGTTGTGTTAGTCAGTACAGCTATTTGTATGTATCTGTACATCCCAAATCCAGATGATTAACATATGAATGGATGAGTGCACCTCGCTCTTGTGCAAAATGTGAACATTTAGCCTTGATTGATTGGATCACTTGTAGTTTGTACAATCTAGAACCATTAGCAACTGTTGTCTGAATATTGGAACCATTTCACAAAATTTATCACAGAAACAAGATACTCAAACCTGTGACATTCACATACAGTGCTGTGCTATTTTTTTACAGGATTGTGATGAACGTTCTTATTCCTCGGTTGCTTTATAAAAAGAGTCGGGGAATATGTGCACAGTATTGAAAAACACACCAACTCCAAAGGCCAGAGTCAGTATTTAATGTGGCCTAAGTATCACACTGTTTTGTTACTGAACTAATCTGACTCAGCTCGTCCAAAGGTTCTTACTGTCAAGGAAGCTGAGCACTGCATACGTACGAGCATCACAAGTTAAACCTTTTGCACAGTTCTGTAAATGTCCCATTAAAGAAGACATGGTGGAGACTGTACTGTCAGCCTATTTGAATCATTCTGTTTCCTGTACATATAGAATCATAATGAAAGGACAGTTGAGTCAGACTGAGACGGGGACTGTACCTCAGGGACGCCCAGCTTTCGACAAGCAGTAATGAAATTTTCCACGTTGAGTCGGCACTTGGCCGAGCTCAGTTTTGGCTGAAAACAAAACAAGACAAGCTGCACTTAGGTAATGTCATGTGAGAGAGAAATGATTCAATCACTGTTTCATTAGTCAGGATTAAAAAGATGGCATTTTTTTAGCCCCCCCCCCTTTAATTGCTACAAACATACATGTCATTATTTCCATTCTGGTAAAAGCCTCTCAGAGGACTTCTACTGATGGGCTTTTAATGTGAAACTCCAACAGTAAGTGTCTCATTATTGGTATTTTAAAGGTAGTTCAGTTTTTTTTAAGTGGGTTTGTCTGATGAATGTGGTTTTCCTACTGTAGATGAATTTCAGTTTGCATCCATTTCACTGAACAGCAGCTGTTCTCACCAAAACCACCAGAACATCTTTGATGATGTTAACTCTACCAAGCAGGGAGTTTTTGTCTATTGCAGTCTTTCTATCAGCTTGTTTTTGTTACTGTGTAACTTTTGTGCATTAAAATGTTAAACAGAATAAACACTTGATTGGTCCTGTGCAGGAGATTACAGGAGTTACAGCAGCAGCAATCGCACTCAGTCAAGAAAAAAAAAAATGTATATGTAGAACATCACAAGGTGATGGTTACTATGGATCCAAACTGAGAAAGGCTGAGTGAACCAACTACTCCCATGTTCTTTGAGGTGAAAGTACCATTTTTGTTAGTCATCTGGTGGATTTGGAGTGAGCAATAAAACACCTTTGCTTCCCTAATTTAAAGCAGCATATGACATTTATCACCAATTTTTCATCAAATCTGTAAAACCTGAGTCACAGCCAGTGAACAGCTTCGAAGTGTACTCAGTCAGAAGCAGTCCATTTATTTATATACAAACCGATGTCACTCGGGCCTTTTTGGAAATTTTGTTGCGGAGTACATTGTGAGAATGGCAATTCTCACAGCCATAGTATGGCTGCAGCAGCAACAAACACAGAAACGGCTTCTTGCTGTTGTGGCTGCGTGGAATTCTGAAAAGGCCCAAGTGACGGTTTTGTTTCGGTTTGGTATGTAAACTTAACAGACAGCTTCTGGTGGAGTACACTTCGAAGTTGTTCACTGTGAGGGAAGTGATTCAGGTGCATAATCACAGAAAGACAATGGATTCATGATACTTAGGCTGTGTCTCAGGTTTTACAGATCTGATGAAAAATTGGTGACGAACATCATACGCTGCTTTAAAGAGTTAAGGTGAAAAATAGCAGCGTGTGACTGTTTTACTGCTCCTGTATTTAACATGTCATGTGACCTTGTTTTATGGTCTTTAGGGCTCCAGAGTTGATGGGGACTCACCACTGCTGGGGAGGGAATGTGGATGATTGACACGGAGCGTGGTCTGATCTGGTTGACGAGCTGACAGAGGACGGTGCCGTTGGATAAGGCTTCACCCAGATCCTCTGGAAGAGTCAGCTTCAGCCGAGACTCCAGGGTCTGTCAAAGGACACAAACATTTAAGTTCCTGTCTGACCATATGCAGCATGTAGACTCCACCTGAGCCCCTTTTACACAGCACTTCTGTGACGGGAATATTTTCCCCTTGTTCTGGAATGACGACATCTGTGTAAACATAATGGTGGGATCATTTGGTCCCACCTTTATTGAGGCTCTGCAACACCTCTGGAGGTAATAACAGAGCCGAGATAAAGGTGGAACCATGATTCTGGAACGCTATGTAACAAGGACATCACTCGTTCCACAACCAAGGTGTTGTTTTAATGGATTGCGTGTGCGACCTCTGCCCTGGGGGGGATTTAAAAATGAGCATGGGTTGTGACCATAAAACATATTAACGTGACCAAGAAGATGTTGAGAACTGTGAGCTGTTGTCAGTTTGGGTGGAGGACTATCCATGCTAACACCTGTGGAACGGTGAAAGACGGGCTGACTATGGAGAGGTTAGCACTACCGCTATGCTCGGGTTATTTCTGATGTGCAAGTTGTACATCACACTATACTCTGCACTGCATCACCACCCCTTTGAATCCAGAACACAGATCTGCTGTGGAAATCAGTCAATGGTGGAAAAAAAGGTGGGATCACCATCTCACCTTTTTTCCAGGATCTCTGTGTACAAGTGGCTACAGAGTCCAGTAGGAAAAGGAAACCTGTGGTGGGTTACCTTGCGTAGTTGTGTGATGTCTGGTCTCTCCTCTTTAGGCGAGCGCAGCGTCATACGAGACTCACTTCTGCCAGACTCACCGAGTGTGAAAACTGCCCCCACGCCAAAAGAAAAACTATCATTAGTATAAAGTCAGTCAGTATTATATCTGTGTAAAGTGTGTTCTGATTTGTTTGGGAACCTGCAGGCTTGACGTTGCTGCGGGATGACGTGCGGAACAGGAAGCTGTTGGGTTTCTGAGCCTGACCAGGTGGAGGGGACGTCTTCGGGGAAGACGGCACATCTGACAGAACAGACGCAAAGAGATTCTTACATCAGAGAATGTGTTGGACAGATCTGACCATGGGGAAATGACAGCTGACAGCAGCAAACAGAAATAAAGTGCACAGAAGTCAGTTAAACTCATGTCACTGTTATCCTGCCACAGGTCCATCTAGGTTGCCATGGCAACACTAGGTGATGCTTGTATCAATATACAGATGCAACATAACCATGTAACCAGAAGAGTATTTGATAAAAGTTCAACAAAACCAATTTTCAAGAACAAGGGCTTAAATGGGTAAATATCTAAAACAAGCCAACAGCCTGAGATCAGCAAATGTCACCAATAATTTAAAAGACCAATGTGATGAAGAAAAGCAAAAATAAAGATCACATTATGAAGCAATCATTACAAATTATGCCTTATGTTTACCGTTTTAAATGAATGACACTTCTGCTATTGGTTAATGCATTGTTCTGTGTTACAATAAAATGTTTCCTACTGGAAACAAATGGCCCAGGGTGGAGGTGGACGGACTGGACTGATGTTAACACGACCTGAACTAAATGTACATATTCATAATAAACCTCTAAGTCACTTTGCAATCGCTAGTTAATATTTGTCTAACTGTTGTACTGGTGATTTCAATAGTTGTTTGTAGTTCAATACTGTAATTGTAAGTTAATAAATAAGACCTGTTTAACTTAAAAATGTCATGTCCATTAATATGAGTAAGATTAGTATCCTATTACATACAGTACGCTACACACAACTTCAAATGTAATGCTTTCACGTGCACTTTTGTGAAGAATGCACACCCCGTCTGTCTCGTGTTCAGAAGTCAACTGCGTGGGTTGTTTGTACCTGTTCTGCTGCTGGAGCGTTGAAGTAAAGCTGGAGACACGCTTCTCATCTGGTCAGCACTCTGGTAAAAAGAAAAGGAGCTCAGTGACAGTGTTGGACCCAGCTGGATAAAAGAGTACATGAAGGATTCTACTCACTGCACATCTCTGCCTCAGGCCTGAGTGAGAGCTGCTGTTCTCTGGTGAACTGCCACTAGGGGGAGACACACACTGCTTATTCACTGAAGGAAACAACACTCCACACCCTTCCAAACTCCCTGCTGAGTTTTTGCAAATAACAGACGGCAGCGAGAGTCGTTTCATGTCATTTGTGTTTGTTTTTTTTTTTTTAAACTGTGCTGTGTATTTTCTGTTCTACAGCCTTCACTTACCCAGAGATACTTCCTGTCTGTGGTGCGGAGGCCGCATGACTTCCTGTTTTGGTGGATGATTTCAGCAAACTGCAGAATAAAGTTTTGACATGGAAAGCGTGTAATTAGATGAGCGGCAGACAGAAGGGCGCTGCACAGCACACACTGCCGGACACATGACGGGGTAGAAAAGCTCCCACTGAGATCAGACAGGAGGTGGTCATGTGATATCTGTGTCCAATCCATTCAATCATTTCCACCCCTTTTACAGAAAACTGGGCCTTTCTTTTATGTCCAACTTGCTCATTTTCTGTTTGATTTCAAGGGTTTTGGAGGGTCATTAAAATGTCTAACATACATTAATCTCAATTTTAGGACTTAAGTATGACTTGATCAGGTCTGAAAGTTGTAACATAAAACATTACCACTTTAAAATATAGGAAATTGATTAAGCGCATGTGTACTGAAAGCACATTTGTGCAGTAATCTTATTCAATAGAGGTTCCATTCCATGTAGTCATGTCAGTGATGTCTGATTGCCTTTAATAACCTTAACATTTAATGTTCCAGAAGGTATTTTCTTCAGAATTAAATGTCAATATTGTCACTACATACAAAGTGAATTAAAATGTAATGGTTATATGACTGCCTCTTTGAGCATTTTATTGAGAAAACTCAGAAATTGGCTGCATTATCATATCAACATTAATTTTATAAAGCTGCCTTTTACTTTTAAATGTATTTTGGTGACAAACTTGCATTGACGACAGCAAAATCAGCATGCATCCAGAAAGCACTAATGCAAGCTGTGCAACACTAACACTAAAAGGTGTTAACACAGTTGCTGAAATCAGTAGACTTTGATGCTCTTACTGTACAGTGTTTACCTCGCCTTCTCTCTCTGTTGCTGCTGCTGCCGTTCCCTCTCCTGCCAGATGAGCAGGGTACCCGGCCTCCTACGCTCCTCCAGACTTGGACTGGAGGGGGACGAGGGGGTCGAGGATGGGGCCCCGACCTCCACGAGGAGACTGGACCTGAGACAGAAAACAGAGACAACCGTTTCCAATCAGTCTGATCCACCAGAATTGTAAATCTAATTAAGAAATGTCAATCTATTGTGGGGCGGGAGGAAAGAATACAAGTCACCACATGGTTCAGGGGGGGAGGGATGACCTCTCTGGGTCCTGAGGGGGGTTTTGTAGTCTGATACTTTGTGTTTGCTGTGGTAATGACCACTATTCTATTCGTCTTTTTAATAAACAAAAAAAAAAAATCGTAAGAATGCAAGTTGATAAATTCCATTTATCACCACCCACATATTTTTCTGACAGTTGTACATTGCAAAACAATGTCAATGTCACGTCGACGCATTCCAAATTAAACAGTGGAGCTTTTGCATAGCTGAGTCACATGTGATCCTCTCCTCTATTTCTGTACTATGTTCAGTTAACATAATACTTTTCTTCCACATGTCAATAAATCAATAAAATTTTATCACTTCCTATACCTAATTTTGAGGTGTATTTAAAAAAAACTTCATGTACACAGAAGGAGATAGAAATATCCTGTATCTGGTGCTGTTTTAGTGCTGGGGCTGGACCGGATGTAAGAACATGTATAACAACAAAAACTTTCTTCAGTGAAGCATGTCAATTGCAGATGTGCACATTCATTTGTATAGTTTGTATCTGGTAAAAACGGCCTTTTGCTGTTTAGAAAATGACAGTTGAGCGTCCCTTTAAAGAGTCTTATCTATTTTTGGAACTCCCAAAGGAAGCAACGGAGGCCAAGATGTGGAACATCCGTTTCTACGAGCGGCAGCAGGATTGTGTCTGTGCAGCAGATGCAGGACAGTGAAAAATAACTCTTCCTCAGTCAGAAGGGACCGGCTGCCAGCTCACTTCCCTCTCTGAGTCGCTCACAGTATATTTGGCTTAATGAGGCTCTGAGCACCGGGCGATAGTCATTTGTCGCGAGTTCAGCTAATAAAACTGTGATTCAGAACAATGCTGCTCCACAGACCCAGAACAATGACCCTGCGTCGCATATTCAAATGGGGCTGCTGGGATGGGGCAGCTCAGCTATGTAGTTATCTTATTATGGAACACCAGAACAGCGTGATAAAAGCTGTCTGCAGCTCAGACAAGGCAACCCACAGCTTTGTATAAACACAATACACAAATATGTAGTAGGAACAGGTTGTATTGGAAAATGGGGGCTCTAACTGAAAAACACCAGCTAACACTAAACTGAATGAACTTAAAATTTAAATAAGACATATTTGCATCACATTTATTTGTTTTCAGAGTACGGTCTGTCTTTGCCCTGACCCAGACACCCAACGACCAGTTTCTCTAAATAATGTTCAATTATGTCCCCTCGGCCCCTGCCCCTTATTTACTGGCAGCCACTACAAACACATATTCAGTTTGGTAACAGTGGGCTCTTCATTCCTGACAGCTGTCGAGTTTGCAGCTGAAATAACATTCATCTTAGACAGATTTGATCAGCAGAAGCAAATTACGCATCCGCTTCATTAGTCTGTTGAACAGGCCTTTTGTGGGTGACTTATGTTTTCAACAGTCCCATTACAATCTCAAACAAGGGGGTCTTTAATATGGGTTTGGTGGCTACAACTGCTGACCAATGAATCCTATTTTTTACTGGCGCTGTGATATGAACATGAAGGCGAAACAGAAGCTGAAATGGACATGAAGTGGTCATCATCTAAACTACCTATTATCAGTTTGGATGATAGTGAGGTCTGTTCATCACAAATCATACCATCATTCAGGTCTAATGGCTGCAAACATTATCTTGTAAACAGGTGGACGTGAAAGGAGCATCTGGAAGCCACAAGTAACAGAGATAACAGATGGATAACATTCAGTGGATCACCGTAGAAAATCAGACAGTGTTTTATACATCTTTCTCCATCTGTGCAGTTCTTGTAACATTTTTTCCTTCGTCATCTTCAGGACATCTGGCCTAAGGGGTTAAGGTACCAGCGATTACCTACAACAGCCCTGCTTTGACTCCAGCTGCAAACATTTATCAAAACTGAAGACACAAAGTGTGCTGAAAAATACCCGAGATAGAGACCGAAAACTTGGAGCCATGAACACTGAAATCTGTAACAGTAAGAGCTTCTGCAGGTGGAATGTGCAGTACAGGAAGTAACTGTAAACACTGGGTGAGTCAGTCACAACTAACACTGTAAGTAATGAGAACTGCAGTCTGTTGACTTTTCCCAGCTCTTCAAACAGCTTGGAAAGTGACCTTGTAGAGCGAGGAGGGACGTGAGAGAGAAAAAGTGATAAAACCGAGTCCATCTAGATCCTTCATAGTGACAGTGTGCACACTGACTAACCAAGGAAACCAACTAAGTCCTGGATTTTAAAGGGAACTGTCCAACGACTAGGCCGAGGTGAAGTGAAGGAGCCGTGTCTGGTTTTCATATTGGCTGGGAAACCCGGGCACAAGTCCCGTAAACAAATGAGGACTTAACAGAGGTCATTACTCCCTTAGACTGGAGAAAGCTGAGACACTTCCCACAAACCCTTTCACTCCTCATCCTTTCCTACCTTTATTTAAATCTATATTCTTGTGTTTTAATTCAACATGTTTTACCTGTGTGTTGTTGTATCGCTGCTTTGAGAAGACGAAGATCGCTCCTTCTGCTCCTGAAAACCAACAACACAATAAGTCACTGTTCAGACACACAACAGTCCAACACACGGAACAACCAGGGGATGTGACACAGCTGCTGACTGTACCAGAGTGGGCGCTGTCAGAGGGGGAGTGGGTGCATCCATCCTGATCTCCTCCTCCTCTTCCTCTGTCACACTGCTGTCGATGAAGTCGACCTGCTCTGCCTCTCCGTTCACTGCAAACAGAAAGCATAAGCAGGGTTCCCACAGGTTTCTACACGTTCAACTTAAGACCTTTTTAAGACCTTTTTAAGACTACTTGGAACCCAATTTAATGCTCATTTCACAGCCATACTGGCAAAAATTTGGGACTCCTTGAATTTCAGAAAATGTATTTATTTATGCCTTGATTCCCCACTGTTCCGAGCCATTTCTCACCGGGGGCTGAAAAGTTTGTGATAATTGGTTCCTAATTTCAACACAAATTGTCAGTATGGAACAGGTGGAACTGAGTAGACCAATGGTACTTTCTTTGCAGCTGGGACATTTACCAGACACATTCATTCATTCATTCATTTATTTAACCAGGTAAGTCAGGTGAGAACTGATTCTCATGTCCAATAACGACCTGCCACATTTAAACACAACACAGCCAACAAGTTTATGGCAACATGACTTAAGACCTACCACATCAAATGTAATACCTTAAGACCTTTAAAGGTATTAAATTCAAGACTTTTTTTAGCATTCTTTATTTATTAATGGAGGTGAAGTGGTTGAAATGAATATCATACATTTCACATCTCTGCTGCACATTCAGTTCAAGTCGATCCAATGTTCAAGTACAGACCACTACAGATACCTTAGTTTGATTTTTTAATAAGACACTAAGTTGGAATAAAATATTTACACCTGTTTTCATGAAATGATTGTGACAATGTGATTTATTCGTCATAAATAAAGTGTAACTAGAACTCAGTATGTAATCATTGCACCAGGTTAGAGGTGATGACTGTCTAAAAAAAAAAAATTATTCCAGCTATATGGGAAACAGTGTAGAATAGTGGTTTTTTTTGTATGGAAAATAGTTGCAGCAGTTTTACGTAAATTCCAAGACTCTTAAGACTTTTTAAGACCCAGCAGGAACCCTGACAATGTTTTAGATCTGGAAGAACCTGTCACGTAAACAGGGCTGAGATTCAGCTTCTGCATAAAAACCCTGGCTTGGAGCTGCAGCGTGTCCTTCCTCACCTTTGGTCGGTTCCATATGTGATCCATCCTCCTCTTCCTCCTCCTCAAGGTTCCTCTGGTCTTTGCTGACCTCAGCCAGACGAAGGGACCGCTCCGAGAAGTCATCTGCTGACTACAGAGAGAAGGACAGGTACAGATCAATGACTACTGTTAGCACCAAAGGTAGACTGTGGCTGTCAGGGGTTTCCTCCACCTACTGCTCCAGTGCAAGGCTGAAATATTACACACAATACACAACATGTCATTGCTGAAGATCTGTAACTTTAAAATGATACTGAATCCACTGTTTTCTTTTCTATATCATGAACGGCACATCTATTACTACTCAGTCACAGCAAACAAAGACTGCGGATCAAGAAATAATAATACAATAAATATACTGATATTCTGATTAAGGTTTTGAGTGAATCTAAAGGTGACAAGTATTGCTTTCTCTTCAACCTACTTTCCCAGTTTCATGAGATTAGATTGTACATCATTGATATTTGGAGGAAAAAAATATGCTTTTGAGGTTGTATGGGGTAAGACGGTAGTTATAATCTGTAATAATTGGACTGCATACCATTTGCAATGATACCTCCCATGGAAGAGATGACAGAAACAACTAAGTATTCAATAGCAGAGTGTGTGTGTGTGTGTGTGTATGTGTGCGTGAGTGT
>JAPQRP010000012.1:8634418-8653621 GCA_037367295.1 Apogon hyalosoma | reverse complement strand
ACACACACTTTATTTTTATTTATATTATTAACATACAATACAACACAGAAACTAGGGGTCACTGGTTGACCACAAAATATTCAAATGACAGACAGCAGTAATTATGCTTTGTTTTGTTTATAGTCCAGCCATTTTCTCTAGCGCTTTATGAAGACATATGATCCTTGAGTTGTAGGTAATGCGTCAGTCTTTCCATAGAGCAGATTTCCTCTATTATAGCTAGCCATTCATCCTCACGGGGTGCATCAGTTTTGAGCCCGCTCCTTGTAATGGCCTTTTTGAAAGCAATTATAAGAATTTTAAGGAGGTATTTGTCTTCTTTCTCTAATACATCTCCAGGTAGCAGTCCAAGCAAAAAGAACGTGGGGTCCTTAAGAATTGGGAAAGTCATAATGCCCTCAATCAAGGTCTAATAATATTTTATTAATGTTTGTACATACATGTTTTGCAAGTTGAATCCTGAATGTAATATTTTTTAGCAACAACAGCACAATTTTCAGGGACTAAAATTATTTGTCACTTGCAAGACTTACACATCTCTCATATGTGGTGTTGATTTTTCACTCAACATTAGTAGTACAGTGCAATCCATATCTACATCAACATGATCTAGCTGACCTGTTGAAACGACACATTTAATACCACTGTTTAATTTGATTCATGAATGGTTCTCTAAAATACTAAAGCCACAAATTTGTTTGTGTGTTATGGATGCAGGGTGGTCGCTTTTACATGATTTAACTAGCCCCAGGCCGTGTTACATGTTCTACGAGTTCTGTTGGTCTGAATCATCCCCATCACAAAAATAATGAATGCAATAAAAGAAGCAAAACATCTGCACTGTGACACAGTTGGAGGTCAAACCTTTTGAGAACAACGACAAGCTGTCCAGTGACAGCACAGACACATTAGACTGTAAGGCACAGACACATTAGAAGCATTAGACTGTAAGGCTGCAGTGAATGTCAACACGTTTCCCCCTCTGGCTCTACACTGGGTTTTAAAGAGCCAGAAATTCTCAGTTCTATGGAACGGCTCAGATCTCCAAACTGTAGCTCAACCAAAACTCAATGGATATTTTTACCTTTAGTGAGATTCAATTAATACTATTTTAAAAGCAGAATACAGTTCCAAACTGCACAATATGACAAACCCAGAGGTTTCACAAACACTTCTGTTAGGTTTCTACAGAAGTCAATGCAACCGTTAACACATATGAACCCTTCCAAAGAAGCCCTCCAATCTGTAACTGCACAGAATGATGACGCATACACTACTAAAGGTCAAAGTTTGGAAATCAAGCTCAGTTACTCATATAATAAAGTATTTTTCAACAAATGTTTCCTCTTTTTCTTCACTGCATAACATAATTTTTATACATAATTTCCATATGTATTTTCTTGTTTTGTTTTTTTTCATACCTCAGTGCATTTTTGTGATTTATCTGCAATGGCTGCTTTATTCCCCCTTAGGGATTAATACATTTTTTTTCTCTGAATGCAGTGCAAGTTCAGTTTAGGTCTTTATTAATTCATTATGCATTTATGGTCATTAAGTCATCTGTATACACTGCAGGACAGAGTGTGTGCCCAGTAGTTGTACCTCATTCCCGGACCATCTTTTGCTGCCACTGTCCACACTGTTGAAGCCAGAGTCCAGCCCACCAAACTGACCTGCAAACAGTTCCTGGTCCGACAGACTGCAAAGGAAACATGGAGTACACACATTAGGAAAATAAAACACATACTGGGTGTTTGCTCCACAGGGCAGTGACTCCTGTTTTTCCTTCCAAACCTCTGCTCCACTGCCCTCAAATATGCTCTTATCTCTGACCTTGGTCTTGTTGGGGAGGTCATGGCTCAGGAGGTAGAGTGGGTTGTCAAATAACCAAAGGGTTGGTGGTTCGAATACTGCTCTGTCCTAGTCTGTCCATTGTGTCCTTGGGCAAGAAACTTTGGGCGAGACACTTCACCCTCCTTGCCTCCAGTGCCACTCACACTGGTGTATGAATGTTCGGTGGTGGTCGGAGGGGCCGTTTGGTGCAAATTGGCAGCCACGCTTCCATCAGCCTGCCTCAGGGCAGCTGTGGATACAAACGTAGTTTACCACCACCAGAGGGAGAATGTGAGAGTGAATGAATAATGGATTAATAATGTAAAGCGCTTTGGGTGCCTTGAAAAGCGCTATAAAAATCTAATCTATTATTATTATTATTATTACCGGTATTATGTCTATGTTATGGAATAAACTCACTGGTAGAGGGGAACTAAAAGAGAATAAATATTTTAAAGGCCCCGCTTTCCTTTTAGTTTGAGGGTTAGTTTGGGTTTTTTAGAGTAGTTTCAGAGCCAGTACCCCCGCCTCCTTCCCCAAACTGGGACATCCTGACTGCCACATACTGTATGTAACAGCGATGTTTCAGAAACCAGACGGTGCACTGGAGACTGATTTCCTGTTTCTGTTTCATCCACTGTTACACCCAGTTAGGGCACAAGGCCTGGATCCTGTCCTATTTATTCTGATGGGAAGAGTAAACATGATCATGACCAGCCATCCTTTCACCCCACAGACATCCAAGTACATTCTATCTTCCAGATACACAACAGAAAGCTTGCTGTCACAGCTCACTGAGCAGCACAAATTTCATCTAAAGGACATAACCATTAATAATATAATAACCAATAAAATTATAATATTCTATTATCATTTTTATTTTTTGACCTTCATTCATCCATACTATGCTCTCCACCCTTCTGATCACACCCACTTAAGAGACAGGAAGTGAACAGTTTCATACCATTAAAGTAGAGCAGGATGCAGTGCATCGACGAGGCTGATGTAAAATGCATCTTCATGCATGGTTAATGATCCATTACATTACAGTTAGTACAGATAACAGTCGACACATTACTCAAAACACTGCGACTCGATGTGATGCAGACAGAATATGGCGATGTACAGTACAATAGTCAGTATAATTAGATTTTTCTTGCTATTAAGGTGATAATAGTAAATTGACTTAAAAGGCTCCATTTTTCCCTCATATTTGTTTCTCTGCCACTGAAGCTCAGTTTCTGTGACTTTTAGTCATTTCACAAACTTTTTTCTTAGGTCAAAGAAGATTGTTAAAATAAAACTAGGTGTGGTCCTTCACCCTTCGAATCAGTTTTTACCCATAGGTTAACTTCTGCCCGAAGGGATATTGTAATCGTTTTGTTACTGATGCAAAGGCATTAGAAATGATGCATCTCTATTCCATCCCAAATTGTACCCAATACTTGTTTTTCCACCATCTTGAACCTCTACACCAGTGCATTAATGCATTCTGCATTATCTTTGTTCCTGAGGATCTTTGGTAAAAAAAAAAAAAAAAAACAAACATATGCCCTTTAATTAATATAGTGTCCATGTTCTAATTTAGAGTAGTATCATTCCAATCAGAATTTACAGTGTTTCATCTTGTCCTGTCCTTAATTCTAGTTTCCTATAAAGTTTTGTCTCATTCCTCCTCTCTAGTCTCCTGCAGCCCCTCTCATTCCTCTCCCTCATCCTCTTCCTCACCAGCTGTTGAAGCCTGTGGGCCTCAGATGTCTCTCCAGCTCCTCCTGGCTCCTCTTGCAGGCCTCCATGTTGAGGTACTTGAAGATGTGGTATTTGCCTTTGGAGCAGATCTGCGCTGGCGGCATCTGAAGTGGGTTGTTGTCCAGAGAGATGCTCTGCAGGTGTCGCAAGTGGCGGAAGCACAAGGGTACGTGGGAAATGCGGTTGCAGGACACATCAAGCCGGACAAGGGGGAGCTCGGACATTTCTGAACAGGGAAAAGAAACAGGAAGTTTTTACTTATAATTTGGGCTGTCAATCGATTTAAAAAACTAATTAACTTAACACACAATTTCCTATAAATAATCATGATTAATTTATCAATAGATTGACTGTGTTTAATGACATTTTTCTACTTAAGACGGAAGCTTGCAAATGGATATTTAATTATGGAAAAAGTTAATGCAGAATAAACAAAAAAATGTATATCAAAATTACAAGAATATTTTAAGAGCGTTCTTTAAAGTTCTTTCTTTGAGCACAGTTTGTCTCCTGTGAAGCAACAAAAGCATCACAGTCATCAACTGTGACTTAGCTTGAACGGCATCTTTCTAGTATGTGCTGACAAATAATAACAAACCCAGGCATATAGTTTATTGTGCAGGTAGAAAACCAAACTCATCAAGGCCATAAAAAAAAGACATCAGCATTAAGGGTGATCATTTCTTAAAGGAAGTAACAATAATATAAATGTTATTAACAGCAAAATGTGTTCAATCTCCATGTGTCGGCTGAATTTCAAAAAGGTGCACAAGAGTCAATGCAAATCAATAAAAGAACACAGAAAGATGCATGTAGAGCGGAAACCATTAATCAATTCAAATCTTTTTTTTTTTTTTTAATTACAAAAATCTAATTACAGTTTTCCTGATTCAAAGCTTAATTTCCTTAATTTTGCTGCAGCTAAACATTGGTTCTGCTGTTTCACACAAATGCTTATGATACCAGGATCAACACAAACAACATGGAGCGTAGTTCAGAAGAGATGAGGACAAAAAGGCAGAAAATGTGTTTACTTTTCTTCATTGTAACCATCATTTACTCCTTTAAATTTTAAGCTTTCACACAAAAATTTAAAATAGCTGGCTTTACTTTTTTAAGTTCTATATTAGTTATATCTTAGTGAACGTATTGTTTGTAGATGTCATTAACTTACATATTTTATACTATAGTTATTTCTATACAGATATTTTGTACATATCCTTTTGCTTTTACACTTTTTGTGGTTGTTTCAGCTGGTTCTAGAATAAAAGACAAGTTGTTTCTCATTTTCAGACATGACTTTACAATTTTTTTTCGCCCATTTTCTTTAATTTTAAACAGCTCATACAAAACTAAAACACATTTTAGCAGACTTATCACAACTTACACCAACTTAAGAAAAGCTTCTACACCTGGGAAAGTTATTGGTTTGTCATAGTTGCACTTATTTTAGTCCTTATATTCTGGTTGTAATCTGCCATAGGATAAAGCACTAATGGCTTTAGATCCATTAAGAGGAAACAAATGGCAGAAGCTCAATACTTGACACTTACAACTAATCAACAGCACACATATGAGGCATACAAATTACTTTCATTTAAAAAAACAACAAAAAAAACAGTACACCAAGATTAGATATAAAATGAGTTTCAGTGGAGAAAGAAAATGTTTGAGAGCGATTATCTGCCTAAATATGACCTAAAAGACAATCAAAATACTCAAAAGATAAAAACATTAAACCTCTTCATTTATTCATTAAGAAATCTCTCCAATCAACTCTTCTTTTAAGGTCTTCAGATGTCTTCTTTGTTCAAGCCATGACACACTTTTGAAAACTTGTGTTGTCAACATCCAACTCTGACAATAAAGACCCAGATTTCGTTTTCCACAAAAAAACAAAAGAACATGTCTAATGTCTTTGTCTCATTTATTTAACTGGGTTAGCTTTGTCTACCCTTTCTGATAATGTTTTAGGTCAAATTTATGCACATAATCGTTCTATGTTTTGTTTCTCCACTGAAACTCATTTTACATCTAATAATCTGTTTGTATTGTTTTTAGCCTTTTAGAGAAATTTCCAGATGGACTGAAAACCATTTCCTCAATTGTCCACAGCAGTGATTAAGATAAATGTCTCCAAAACTCCCAACTTTGCAAAGCTAATTCATCAATTACTATAAAGTCTACATGTTTACTGACTCATCTACAGTCAAAACAAAGATAAATTTAATGCATTTCACTTTATTGTCAGAATCAGGAATAACAAGATATTAACTATCACTTCTAATACAGACAAGTAACAGTGTGCTGCTTTTTGGAAATGAACTGCTTCAGAGACAAAATGTGCCAAATCCTACATATTTGGTTGGCTAATGTTTTCAAGATGCATGATTAAATGTTATTACATAGGTTTATGTACATGTACATTTATAATCTCTAGCCCCTTTTACATAGCACTTCTGTTACAGGAATATTTCACCTTTATTCTGGAACGACGTCTGTGTAAATGAAAAAAATGAGAGCGGGCTGTGACAGTAAAACATATCAATGCGACCAGAAAGATGTCGAACTGGGGAGACGCTGCGAGCTGTTGTCACTTCAGGCGGAGGACTCTATCCATGCTGACATTTATGGAAACGGTGAAAGACCCTACAGAGGTTAGCTATGCTATTCTCGGGGTATTTCCAAAGCCCAAATTATACGTCACACTATACACTGCACTGCGTCACCACCCCTTTGATTCTGGAACGCAGGTCCACTGTGTAAAAGTCCAGCCTGTCTCACCTCTGTTAGTCCTTTGGCGTGGCGAATGTATTCTAATGTGCAGTCATTGTTTTGAGGTAAACCCTGCAGCTCAAACTTAAATATTTCTTTGGTCACTGCTTTTACTCTAAAACCATTTTGCTTGTAGACCACTGTAACATTATTTAGGCAGCAACATACCACACTCAACTAAGAAACACATGAAACAAACAACTCAAATGGTAATAATATACATGACTGTATTGTTCACTTCTGCTGCCAAAACAGTGTCTGAAACTCTCTTATGTTATTTTATCTTTTTTTGACTATTTGATGATTCCTTCCATTCTTTGCAAGTGAATTTTGTTACATCTGGTGTCATTTATGTCATTTTCATTGTGTTAAAGTGTTTCATGTAGCTTTTCACTTTTGCACTGTTTTCGTCTTGTTGCAACTTCTATCTTATGTTTTCACTCTTCTATTTTGACTGGGAATTCTAATTCACATAACATACTACTGCCATGTGTTTTACTCTGTGACTCATTTTGAGTCTCAACACTAAGTTTGAGAAAAGGCATATCTGCAGAAATAGATCCACTGACACTCATTGACAAAAACTGATGGACTGGGCAGAATTATTCATGTTGACTGACAAAGACGTAACTTGAGGTTTCTGTGTTTATCAAAGCGTATCGTGAAATGCTGAGGCGTTCTCATCGGGTTTATTCTGGGCTAGGTGTCGCTGACAGATTGTACCTTCGGGCAGAGTGGTAAGTTGGTTCCTCCTCAGGTTTAAGTCCCTCAGACACTCTAACTGGCCGAGCTCTGCTGGCAAACACTGCAGCTCATTACAGCTTACATCCTGAGGGAAAAAGACACAAAGAATACAGTGACACAATCTGCAGAAACAGACAGGAGAAGACAGATGACTATAGCAAGTGATTAATTATTGTCAGATTATTTTAGCTCCTTTCATTACACCAGAACTAAAATATTTGCTTTGCACTCTGACTCTTAAATTACCCTTATGGGCATTTGACTATGACTCACTGGAAGGAAGAAAAAAAACAGTTTACCCAAAGACTGACACTGCTGGAATTTGACTTATTTCCCCTCTACTGCTACTGCACTGCTTTACTGAGCTTTCAACTGTCTGCTGTTGCTGAGACACACTTAGTTCGAGGCCAGAAAGATACGGCTGATGAGAAACAGTGAGTGCGTGGGTGAGTGTACCGTACCAGCTGGCGGAGGTGTGTGAGGGAGTATATGGAGGTGGGCAGTGAGGACAGCTTGTTGTTGCTGACGATGAGCACTCGCAAGAGGGGGAGCTGAAACACCGACGGGGGTAAACTGGACAGAAGGTTACGACTGTTGAGACAAGAACACACAAAGACATTTAAACACGGTTATTCAGTACAAACATCCACCTTAGCCTGGTGCAAGGACACTCCAGTACAATCATGACCTCAGTTTTAAAAAAAAACAACAAAAAAAACAGTAGATACAGTGCATAAATCATTGTCTTCACTTTACAGCGAGTCGAGTCTTCATTTTGTGTTGAGGTTACACTTTTGCTGCTTGTGTTCGCAGCCAGATGGAGAGTTTTCTCATCTCCTAGCAACAGAACTATTCTAGTGTCAGGAATAAAGGAGCACCGGTGTGGTACTTTTAGCTCGAGAAAGATTTTGGGCAGGCTCTGGACAGTCATTCTTCATTCCCAGGATTTCTTCAGTATCTATATAAGAAGGATTTTTAAGACCATTATAAATGCAGTTTAAGTGCATGTCTACACTGGCAAAACAGTACAAGATGTGAAACAAGGGAGTGATTTTAGTGATACTCCTAGTGAATCATACTGCATAATGAGTATACAGAATACTGGCTGATGGCAGGCATTTGCTGGTGGATTTTTACAATGGCTTCATGTTTTTCCAACTTTCCATGTGACTAATTCATTTATACACAAAGTTCCAAATGGGAGTACAGCGAGTGCCATCTTCATCAACAAAAACACATTTTTTTGGAGACTTGTTAGCCCATGCACCTCATGGCAACACTGATAAACTTACATCAGTGGTTTTGTTTTTTGGATCTCTAATTTTGTCGCACCACAATCAATGTAAATGTTTGCATAAAGTATATCTATAAATCAGACTGACCTTAGACAGCTGCTAAAGCTTTCTGAAAATCAACATTTACATCATGATACAATCAATTTAAGATTTTCTTTAAGAGATTTAATGGCTTAAAATTGAAAGAAAAAAAAAAGTCTCAACTTCCTGATGAAGGCCTGAAGGTGAAACATCTTGAAGTCTCATCTCATACTTATAGATCTAACTCAACCATGTGGTGACAATAAAAGGTATTTTAATATTTCTTTACAGTAGAGTTACAATTCTGATTATTGGATTTTTAAGGCCCCACAGAACCTCTGTTTGCACCTTAGACAAACACTGATGAGGTGTGAAGAAACTGCAATTTGCATACTATGAACTCTCCTACATGCAAACTCTGTTGTGTTTGACAATGTATCAAAGTTCTTTATCACATCTATTTGTTTGAGCTTTTCCAGACTGACTTCAGGTTCACCTTTAAATGACTTGGTTCAGATCAGGGGTCACCAACCCTGGTCCTCGAGAGCCATTATCCTGCATGTTTTAGATGTATCGCTCTTCCAACACACCTGAATCAAATGATAAACCTATCATCAAGCTCTGCAGAAGCCTGATAACGACCGTCAGGTGTGCTGGGAGAGGGAAACATCTAAAACATGCAGGATAGTATCTCTCCAGGACCAGGGCTGGTGACCCCTGGTTAAGATGATCTGTTCCCAAACCTGAGGCTAGGTACAAGAACTAGGCATGGATTAGGAAATAGAACACATTATAATTCAGCCAACAATCAAAACAACAACTTTCTAATTTCATACACTTTCACACTATTTTATTTTTGTGGCCTCTATTTGTGAATTTTGTGAGTGCCACCTCTAATAAATAACTATCAGCATTAAGTCTTGTGGTTGAACAGTGCAGAACATTTCAGCAGAGCATGAAATCTGTTATGACACAACTACACTACTGAGAAATATCTGTTTAATAATGAAGCAACAATGAAACAACAAAACAGTAAAAATCTGGTTCTGAACAGTTTAATTTTCATGCTTTGTCTGGTATACCCTCTTTTCTTCCCCTCTTTCTATCAGTCTGTACATTATATTTTAAGTGATGATAGAATGAATAGTGTATTCACTCTTAAACCTAAATCTCATCATTTGGATTCAGTCACGTTGAACTGCAAAAAGACTGCATTTAGTAAAAGCCCATATGTCACAGTTTTATCTTCCACATACACTCCTTCAACCTCTAATAATGTTGTTGATATAAATAAGGTTTTGCCCTGTAAAAAATAATGTGATTAAACTGTTAACTTGTTTCCATATTGTCTGTTCATGTGGAAGCTCATGTTTCACGCCATGCTCAACTTCACAGTAGCTCCAGATCTCAGTATTTAATTTGGCGAGTGCTTTGCTATTATAACAGACTGTAATGACAGCCAAAACTTAAAAAAAAAAAAAAAAAAAAAAAGAGTCCAGCGTTGTAACATCCTAAAATTATTCTTTAATAGAAGCTGAGATGTGAGAAGACATGACAGTTTTATAGGACTTACACTAGAACACCAGCTGATCACTGCAGGACAGAGTAAACCAAACACTAAGTGGCTCATATTAGAGCTGATATGGTTGGCGCTGAATTACCTGAGATTGAGGTAGGTGAGGGCCTGGAGGTTTCCCAGGCTGGAGGACAGTGAACGCATCCCATTGTGGTACAGGCTCAGTGTCTCCAGAGAGATGAACTGACAGAGCTCCTCGGGCAGCTCACACAGACGGTTCTTCGACAGATCTGAAAACACAGAACAACCATTAGACTGATCCATAAAGCATAACACCCACAACACACAGCCTCTGTATACATTAATACAAAGCTCTACTGAACTAACAAGAGATGGACAGGGATTCTGCAGGTTTCAACCCATATTTTTAAGGTCTTTGTGAATGCCATTTGAGGCCTAGTTCATAAATCCATTCTGACAAAGATGGATTTAAGATACGAAAGCAAAACTGATGTCCGAGAAGTACTTGCAAAATAAATTGCATATTGACGAGGAACATTCATCTGAACATAACTACACAGAACTGAGTAAACTGTAGCTCCTGTTCCAGATGTGAATACTGAACAATCCAGAGCGATGGCCAGTTTTTACACTATTTGCATCTGGTTTCACAATTATTTTCAAAAGACCAGACCTTGCTGACCTTGCAATTATCCATATCAGATGTGAGTAAGCTGAAATTATTTTAACTTAACTGATGTGAGAAATGTCAGTGTTGTACTGTGGACCTCCTTTTAAAGACATTTTAATGGTTACAATTCAGATGATTGGATTTTTTACTCTTTAGAGAACATACATAAATCAGTCACTGACTGTAGCAACTTTCAGGAAAAAAAAAAGAAGTCTATGGAGTTTCTTACACCAATTCCAGTGCACTTTCATTCAAATACATACTTCAATTTGTTATTTTTTTATATCCTTGTGCCACAGGGCAGCATCCCGACTACTTTCCAAACCAAAACCCTAAAATTAACAGACCACTCGGAGCACAGAACCCACGCTGCAGTGACAGGATCTTGGCAGGGCCAACATCGTCCACTTCTGACCAAACTGGGTGAGTGTGTCTAGAAATAGCTGCTTCCTGCTGTTTCCACAGTTACTGTAACTGTATGTAGGCCATTCTCATCCACCTTGACGGACAGTCAATTATGAGTCCCATTAACAATTCAAATGAACTTTCCCACTTCCACCATGGAGCGGAGACAAAATTCCTCAGCTACTCTCTGGAATTTCCATGAGTCTAGTTGTTCCTTTTTATTCACACTTCCACAGGATTCTTTGTTTTCAACCACTGGTGTTCTCTTTCCAGGTTTTCTGTATCTTTTCCCTGTATCTCTGGACTTTGCTCTGTTAACCATTTCTACCTTCTAAGCATTTTCTCTCCTTCCCAAACCTCCCCCCATCTTGACAACTGCTCGATACTGACCCTGTCATCAACATACCCTCCTCTAGACTAATGTCACTCCTTTAAAGCCTGCATCCAAAGCACATGACTATAAGCACTGTGAGCATGCAGCAGACACAATAAACCATCAATGGATAGTCTATAAAACTGCAATGATTCCAAAAAGCACCATTAGCACCGAGCTTTCACTGGCAGCAGGATGAGACACAGTCTGTCAATGGCAGACAGCCCAATGGCTGTTTATTGATTGCTGTTGTAAGCAGAAGGGCTGGAGGAGGAGGCATGGCCCTTTCTTTGTTAGGGACTTTTATTTTGCAAAAGGACCTACAGGAATAAAATGTGGTTTAAAAAAATCCATTACATTGGTTTAATGACACTGGGATAAGGACTACTGAGCGTCATCTGTAAGACAGGTTAAGACCATGCAGCTTCATTGATTACATGCTAATTATATAGGTGTGTTTTTGTTTCTTTTTCCCCATCACTTGGTAGCATCTTGGAAGTTTTTTCTCTTATAGTCCTTTTTATTTTAGGTTTCTTCATCAAGGTCTATGCAGGATACTTTGTGTTTTGTGTACAAAGCTAAAAATAAATCACTTACAGAGGGGGATAAAACAAAATCTGGTGGTCTACTTCCATTTCTTGAGAAAAACAAAATAATAGTTGTACAACTATAAAAAGCGAAGAATTAGAAAGAAGGAATTATGTCCTACTGGGTTTAATAAGCAGACTGCCTACTGACTTTACTGCCAAGGACAGTGAACAAAGAAAAGCAGCATTTCATTAAAAGGCCCATTTCACACGGCCTTAATAAACACAACCGTGTGGTTCACAGTGTGTGTGCTTTCGCTACATTACAGTACAGTAAATGTGATCCAGCACAGCAGCTCGAAAGCCTCATCTCTCCCCATTTTCACTGTCCCATAGCTAGAGGGGAGCAGTCTGAACAAAAGGTGGGGGTGGAGATAGTAGCGCATGTCTCTGTGTCTGTGAGAGTGGGCACTGGGGGATGGAGAGGTTGTCTAGTCTCTACATTCGCTTCTGCAAAAGAAAACCAGAAATCCAGGTTGTCTGAAAAGAAAGTGATGGTTTGGAATTAAACACAGAGGAAAAATGAAAAGGTACGCAGAACAACACAAACACCCATGCACAAATTAAAACCTGCCAAGAATCAAATGCAAGTAGATTTTGGCTTTGGTGTCTACTGTACCATGACATTAGAAAATCTAATTGGACGCTTTCTACATGTTTATCTTTTTCTAATTGTCTCAAAGTGATGCTAATGATGAGTGTGCATGCTAACAACCTGAGGTAATTTTTACTTAAAAATTAATAAATAAATAAAATAAATAATCCATGATGCAATTTTATGGCTGGTAAATTTCTCATTTTAACCGTCACTTGCAGATGAGCCAAAAAGTTAATTCTGGACCCTGCTTGTAAAACACCTCTGTCATTATATTGTAATCCTAGGTGTAAAAATACTTGAATACACATACACCAACAGCTCAGGCAGCCTAGCCCTACTCCATTTTTTCCCCAGAAGGCACTGGTGCCCAAACGTCCTGGAAGCTGTTGTGATAAACCCAGCCTGACTTAACATGAGCATCATGGGAAAAGCATCTGCTGTGGAATGGGAGCAGAGAAAGGCAGTGAAATGTCCAGTCTTGAACTGCCTGCCATGATTCAGACAGCGGGGCGCTGGCTTTAAACGGACACGATCCAGAGCCAACTCTGTTAGCTCAGTGTGGCTCAACAAAGCCCCATGAGGAGGAGGAGAAGGAGGAGGAGAAACAGGGTCCCTTATGACAAAAACTCAATCCTTCCTGTTAAAGAGCTGACTCACTCTGGTGCCATTCAGATTGACTTTAGGTAATTGTTCTGGATCCAGATGGGGCAGAGTGATTCACAGCTGGTGTTGAAGTCAGTGATAATTGTCTTGAATGACGGGCTGGGACTGGAGGAGGCTCACATTTCGTATCATCTGTGAGAAACTGGAGCTACTCCAAACCCAATGTCATAATGCTTATTAGCCTTTGTTAGCACTGCTCAGATACAGACACATCCTGGGTTGATTTGTCATAAGCAAATTAGCTGTGGTTGAAAGGTTTGGCATGCTGTTATGATGTGGGATTTCAATAATTGAGAGTTACATGTTCATATCCAGAGTTTTTTTCCCATGAACAAATACCTGATTATCCATTCAAGTCCAGCCAGTTTCTTTATTAATATAACAGGTTGTGTGAATGATGCCAAATAGCAGAAGAATATTATCCTAAGGCGTTAAAACGTCCATATTCAATGAAATGTCTGTTCAATGGCCAGAGATGTTTTAATCCACTGATGTTTCTAAAGCTTAGAAAAAACACTAGGATTGTTCATTTATTTAGTACTTGTAATTTATGCTGGTACTTGGGTATGTTTGCTCTGCTTTCTTTTAATTATTAATGAGGTTTTGTATGACTCTTATGCGCTAAACATATTATATATATCACAATAATAAATCAAAATCAATCCATTATATTTTTAATATATTTGATGGATTGATTATAAAATATTCATAATGCCACTACATTTAGCAGCCACTTGCCTCCACTTCAAATAAATGTTGGAATGAGGACAGAGGAACATGCCAAACTATTTGCATCAGTTTCTCCATCACATATGTGTGCCTGCTCAGCCGACAGATTTTGTCCTGTCAAACAGAGCCAAGAGAGAAAAAGCTGATGACGAAACACATTAAGAACCGCACATCCTCATTAAACTCATTAGGCAACCTTAGAAAACACTAGTGGAAGCAACATCATGACTGAGCAGTAAGTATTTGAAAGTCAACTGAAAGGCTGCATTTTCCACATATGTCACACAGACATTTACAGGCTTAATAATTGAATTAATTAATGAATTATTCATCTATTCATTTTCTGTAACCACTTAATCCTTTGCATGGTTGTGTTTGTAGGGATGGATGGGGGGTGGGGTCGGTTGGAGCATTTCCCAGCTGACACTGGGTGACAACGGCTACAACCAGGACAGGGTGCCAATCCATCACAGGGCCATTATATAGTACAGACACAAAATCATTCATTCTCATATTCACACCTAACAGCAATTTGGGTTTAGATTAGTTAATGGCATTTACATAAATTGCACTGTATCCACCTCCAGGACACATTCACACACTAAAATAAGCAAAAATATTGTCAGACTAACTTGTCATATTCAAGTGATTACACTGAATACCAACATATAGACAAGATAAAACACAGGTTAAATGTGTCCCTTTAAAATAACATTGTTTATTTTCATTGAATGAGAATTAATTTGTGTTTCTACAATACATATTAACCATCATTGTGGCATAAATTGTGCCATTACTGTGTCAATACATAAACTTTTTTTTTTTAATGTAATAACTCTTAAGCACAACTGTTGAGATTAATCATTAACTGTTTTAAGCATTATTTGTTATTTCTAGACTGTTTGGGCTCAATGCACATAAGGCTTAATTTTCTGTCACACTAATTCATTAGCCTATGTGTCTAGAAATAGGTGGGCAAACTCATCAATATAATGATGAGATTAAATATTAAAGTAATTCACAGCAGTCTATATGAAGGAGGAGGGGCATTTGAAAGTGCCAGCGGACACCCAGTTTGGGAAATAAAAAGCTCCAAAGGCTGGCTGCTTCAAATCAGGCCAAGATGTTGATTGAATATTTAACATGCTCTCAACTCTGGATCATTTTTGTGATATCAAAGTGCAGCATAGGTGTGATTTTTCCTTTATCAAAGCCCAACAATAAAAGTTTCCCTAAAATCACAAAATATTCTAATGGTGAAGAATCCTTTGAGGAAGTTCCAGTATCATCTTCTAAGTGGATCAAGATGTGAAACAGACTGACCTTGTCAAGTTTGAAGGTGCTGTAGTTTTTGAGTTAAAGGTGCAGACAAACAGACATACACACATGAACATAAAATTATCAGGTTAAGATTAATAAAATGCACTTAATCACAAGCTGTGTGTCACCCCATTATAACAGATTAACTCAACAACCACTTTGAGGGCTCTGCGGACCTGGGTTGACCCCTGCAGAGTTAACATGGTGACCATGCAGCTTTTCTATCAAGCTTAAGAATAAGGTTGTCTATCATTAGCTTGGAGAAATGGCTAAAAATACAAAATGAGGTCAGACAGATGCAAGCAGGCAAGAGTTTAAGGTGGAGAGTTTCTATAGAGCTCCTCTTTGACTAATGCAGAACACCTGCTATGAAATCACTGATCTGGGTGCAGCCAAAAGTGCAAAATGCTTAGAAAGTTCCAAATACAGCACTAACAACACTGAACCAAAATATTTTAAATTATGTCATCAAGCAGTCATGAGTGGAAACAATAAGAGAACTCTACTCAAAACTAATGCAAACTTGAAAAATGAGACTAAATCTGTGACAGCATTTGAAATGCATGAAACACAATAAGGCAGGTCGATTTACAGTGGATGAACCGTGCATATGATTGAAAAAGAGCATGTTCGAACCCTGAGGCTGAATCATGCAGCCTGACAGTCAGGATTTCAAAGGATCAGCATCACAAGGAGGATTGACATGTCAGAGCAGAACACTGAGTCCGATTACAGGTCAGGCAGAGCTCCTTCAGACACTTACATCACTGACCCCCAACCTCTGCAATGCACTGGAATGCAAGACTCCTGGAAAGTCTCATAACGCATGAGAGGCCACATCAGTACATCAAAAGAAAGTCACTGTGAAAAAAAAAAAACAAAAAAAAAACAAGGAAATACAGACAGCAGACCCACAGATCGTATTGCATAACCAGGGGCCTGACTAAGGAACTGCACAACATAGGCTACTTCTACAAATACTGAACACACGCTTAGACAGACACACCTTAAAAACATGTCATACTGAATACTTTTATGCATCTTTTTCATTTTTAGAGGAAGTGTCAGTCAGTAGGGCTGAGCATGAACTGCTTAGTACTGTCAATGTCCACTAACACACTAATCTTATTACTGTTCTGCTGACAGTATCACAGGAAGCTAGATACCACTTCACCTTAAGTCACAGTGTTATTGGCCAACACAAAACCACAGCAGTCAAACAGTCGTATCTATGGTGACAACCAGGTGTGGTGTGAAGCATCAGCAGCTATCCAGTCATGTTGTATCACAGACACATGATGAGTCATAACAGGCCAACAGTTAAACTGTGTTAAGAAATAATACTGATCCACAAACAAACATAAACAGAAACATAACAAGTGGTGCTAGGCACAACAAACCCCGCCCCTCACAAACATTTTACCTGATTTGCCCTATCTCTTATCATTGCGAAAACACATTTTTGGTGACTTTGACCTTTGACCTACATTCACCAAAATGTAATGGGATCTATTATGGACAACCTCACACCTTTCCTGAAAATTTCATGGAAATTGGTCCAGTAGTTTTTGCATAAAGTTGCTGACAAACAAAGACAAAAAAACGAACCAAAAACAATATCCTCGCCTCCCCTTCGGGGGGCAGGGTAAAAAGAAATCCAAGTACATTGAAACAGAAAGTTAAGACTGATGAAGTGCAGGGCTAATTATAAGTATTAACTTACTTTCCACATTGAAACTGAACTGTAGAATTACACCCCTATGAAATACACAAAATTCCAACTGTAAACAACAGAACGCTTTGACATTTATTCAATGTCACAGGGCCAAAAAATGTCACATTCCCCTGAGTGTGACTGAGAATAGAATAAAAGAAGGTCCTTGTACCTGCAGAGGCAAGTTCATGGCTCTACTCGTATCACCTTCAGAAGACGGGTGTAGAAATTCAATGAAAAAGGTGCAGTGGGAGGAGGAGAGTGAATGAGTTACAGACAGATAATACTAGCACAAAGGAGTAGCTTGCAAAGAGGCCTCAAGCTTCAAAGCAATGCAATGTAGGCTACATGAAAGAACAAACAAAAACAAAAAAAACACAGGCCCTCCTCTAAGACGCTGTAGACTTTATGAATCTTCCACTAGGTCCTATCATGGTGACAACAAAACAAAAAAAACTGTCAGTAAATATACTTGGAAAACATTATGCATCAAAGTACAAGCTGATCTGCTCAGCATGTTAACCATAATCGCAAGTTTAGCTTTTATTCATTCATAAGAGACTAGTCTATTCATCCAAATGTGCATTAGTTATTTAATTTTTAATTACTATTCTCATAATTAAAGCCTAGATCACACAGATTCACTATAACCCAATCCATGGTTTTAACGTCTATTCATATGTGTGGCGTTTTTTTAATGCATTTGAACCCGTTATTTGCCCTAATGCTGTTTGGGTTTATTTCACAATGTTACCAATGACAACGCCACCTGTGTTGAAGAGCTGTTGTGAGACAGGATGTGGCGTTGTTGATTCCTGTTACGTGTTAGTTACAGCAAGCAGAGAGGCAGCACTGTAGAGAGAAACCAACACCACCACTCTGTCAGAGTGGGTGTGTGAGAGCGATGCATGACTGGGCCTGAGTGTTACAAAACAGTGCACTACAAGATGTTCTGGAGTTCCGAAAATGAGGGAGGTATACTGCTACTGAACTTTAGCTGCATAAAGACTGTAAAGAAACAACTAAACACAGGCAACTATGAAAATGAAACCAATTATTTTAGGCGTTTACGTCGTGACAAACTTAGTGCATGTTCCAGCAGCTGTATGAAGTACAGGTTTACCGATTATTTGCCATTATTACTACTGGCAGATTATCAAATACAGAACCGGTGCTGCATTTTTAATTAATTTTTTTAATCCAGCACTCTTATCTGTACAGACTACTAACTGAGACTCAAATGTTAGTCAAATCTAAGTTTTACTAGTATTATTTATTTTTTACCTGACCCTAGGGATGCTTTAATCCATCAGCCAGACATCAATATCTGTGATTTTACCCTCTGATGATGTGACCACTCAGCCATAGAGTCTGGGAATGTGCTGTACTCCAATCAGATCTGATTCCATTTAATTCAAGTTCACTAATATAAAATTTTAAACTGCAAGAAGTTAACATGCTAAACGTTACCAACAAGACGGCATGAAAACAAAGTAAAAAAACAGTGGTAACAACTGCTGGACAAACTGTTATTTGAAACACTGGTACCAGCATCTACCTAAGATTAATACATCTGTACATCCTTCCTATTTTTTCCTCAGGGAGCAATTCTGTTTATTATACTCAGCTAACTTTGTAAAAAAAAAAACAAAAAAAAAAACAAAAAAAAAAAAATGCTATTTGGAGATATCTGCACTTTCTATTTATAAAACTGAAATGTGCTCTTTTATTTACATTTGAAGGCTCTAAAATAAAATACTGAGTTTCAGTTTCTTTCTGAAGTTTTAGTTTTACTGTAAATCTAGGTTGATTTCAAATAGGGTTGTACCAATATACTGGCCAAACACTGGTATCAGCCGATATTTGCTGAAAGCTTCTTCACAGCCAGTATTAGTATTGGTTTATAAGATGGATTTCACAGATGGCAGTGAGTGATATTTATCCGTTGTGTTATCTCAGTTTTTTTTCATAGATTTTATTTTTCAACTTGACAATGCACCTCAATGACAATGCAATGGGACTAAAATACTGTTTAACAGTTTGCCTATTTTTCTACAAGAAACTAAAAAGTCTGTTTTCTTGGCACATACACACATGGACAAAATTATTGGTACCCCTCTGTTAATGAAAGAAAAACCCACAATGGTCACAGAAATAACTTGAATCTGACAAAAGTCATAATAAATAAAA
>JAPQRP010000012.1:8615060-8628069 GCA_037367295.1 Apogon hyalosoma | reverse complement strand
TACACACACATATACATACACACACACACACACACGCACACACACACACACAGGGTGTCCCAAAAAATTTGATATAAGTTCTCTACCACACTGGAAACTCAGTGTGCGAGCTTATCTTAACGAGAATCTGCAGGAAGATTGATTGGATGTGCTAATGATGGAGACAACGTGCTACTGAAATGGCTCACCTGACCTAACATCGTGCGACTTCTTTCTGTAGGGTTACGTGACAGGACTGATCTATATCCCACCACTTCCCACATGTGTAGAGGAATTCAAGAGGAGAATCACTGAGGCTCTGGAAAATGTTACACATGACCTGCTGCATTGAGTGCAGCAGGAACTCCAGTACTAACTTGATGTGTGCTGTCACAAGCGGCGCACACATTGAACATTTGTAGTAACTTTGGAATATTATAAAATTACCATCCCCCAGAATTTTCCATTTGGAATTTGTAGAATAAAACATTTTATGTCCAAAATAAATCCTATTAAGTATAATTTCTCCTGACCATGAAGACACTCCGATATGGACATCTCAAATGATGCCAAATTTTTTGGGACACCATATGTATATGTGTGTGTGTGTGTGTATATATGTGTGTGTGTGTGTGTGTGTGTAAATGTGTGTCTATATGGATGTATGTTTATACTTGTAAAAAAGGAAGGTAAATTGTAATTCTGTGATTGGAAGTGTCCTATTTTTCTTAAATAAAAAATATTGGGGGGGGGAATAAAAGGTTGTAAAGATTCCTTCTCACAACTGCTGTAGATGAGAAAGCTACTCATTTTTCAGAGTTGCAGCTAGGGCTGCAACAATGAATTGATTAAATTGATCCAAATCAATTCTTAAGAGTTGGCAACAAATTCAGCAGTTGATTCGTTGGGTCTTGAGCATTTTAGTATTGAAGCATGTCCGCACACTATGTGTAACAGAGGAAAACACAGAGCAACATGGCTGAGGCTTCGGATGCTGGGCCAGATTTTTAAAGCTGGGTTTACAGTATGTTCCCAATGGCAATGGCAGCCCCGTTTGTCCAAAATGTAGTGGGCCATTTATGTAACAAAACTTGAATATGGAGGAAAAAAATGGCCAAAATCCCACAGCGTACTACGTTTTGGGCAAAAAGGACTGTCGTGGCCACCGGGAAAATAAACCTAGCTTAAGATAACCTATGTCTCGTGGTTACTTTAGGCCGCTAGCTAGTTAGACACTATTGTCATAATTATAGCGTTTTCATCCATCTCCACTTATCGGGCCACCAGACTAACGTAACCTACCAAAGCTGGTTGAAGACTATGTCTTGCTAGTCTCTATAAATAACAAGTCTTGGTAGCGGGCTAGTGCTCACTAACTATGCCCAAAGTCATTGTGGGGATGTAATCATTAGTGTCTTGTCTGCAGCCTATATTGCTTTGGCTTAAATACCGATCTTTGAAAATTGAGTCTTTTGTGTTTATCCGATGAATCCATTAGTTATTAAAGTAATCTACTGATTAATCGATTATTAAAATTATCATTAGTTGCAGCTAACACAAGTAAAGATTATTTCCATCTATTTACACTGAAAAACAAACAGGTGTGTATATACACCTTATAAATTCCATTGGTTATGCATTTAAATGGTCTCTTGACTAACAAAACAAATGCTGAACATAATCAGATTACTCTAATATGACAAAGAAAAGCATCAAAACCTCACTTTCGGAAGCTTGGACCTGGATAATTCTCTAATCCTTGCTTGAATAAAGGCTACAGATTGATTAATTACCCAAATATTGAAACGTATCTAAAGTACAACAGCAGTGCATTGCCTGGTATTTGTGTCTGAAAGATGAAGAGGAAGTTAAATAGTGTGAATAACAATAAAATGCTTTCATGACCTTAAAAAGTACAAAAGGCCACAGTGACTAGAAATGACTTTGTCCAATGAAGCATTTCAGTGAAATGTGCAGAAATGTTTGAGATTGGACCACTGGCTGTGCGCGCTGGTGGAAAATCATTAAACCTTTATTAATTAAATCCACAATGTGGAAAAACAGAGGGGGTCGGACCAACACAAGGCTTCACTGTAAACCACTTTACAGAAACATGGTATGGAAACATCTCTCCTCTACCACATGCTCGCACACACACCTCCTTTCCTCATTCATTATTTCTCTGAGTCAGCGACTGGCGTCTCAGTTGTGCTGTGGAGTGTGTTTTTCAGGCTGTCCAACACTCCTCCAGCTCCCAACAACAAGCTCTTGTCTCTCACATTCCCAGAGGTCATATGGAGGCTGCTTTAATAACTTACTGTACAACAACATTTTGGTTGCTTCTGCTACTACATGAACTAAATTAATACTTAGATCAGCCTTTGTGCCTCCAGCAGCTCTTTTCAATAAAGTGTGAACTCAATATGTGGCTTATTACCATGGGGACTGTCCCCAATCACATTAAATCACTTTAATATTAAGGAAATCTTTATTTGTCATTTCCTATGTAATACAGAAGCAGAGTTCAAACTTAGTGTAAGGTCAGCTTATAATGAAATTAGAAAAGCAAATTCAACCCCATGTGGAGAGAGGAATAAAGGGAAGATCAGCTGCAACAGGAAAGCAGAGCATGAACATGTTCAGTTGCTTGTATTTTTCCCTCACGTACTTTTTATACATACAGACTTTCACATAAACTGTGTTCATTTCAAGCTGGCAACCTGTCCAGGTGAGGTAAACTCTGAAAACACAACTAACCGCTGTTGATGCAACATCTAAATAAATAAATAAATAAATAAATAAGGTCGCTGCATTATGTTTTAGAGAAGAAGGAAATTGTGAGTAATAGGAGTAGAACTGTAGACAGTTTTTCCCTAAAATAAACAACAACATTTAATGCACCTAATTTTTTAGCTTAAGTAAATGCCAGGCTCAATACAACTGGTGACTTTGTATTCTAACCTGAACGACAAGTTGGGAGTTTTGAAGGTTTATGCACACCATTATCTATAACACCATCTAAGAAACAAAAATCAGTGTTCCTAGTCATCCTAAAAGGAGGGGCTGAGTTGACAAATGTTTCCCTACTACTGAGCACAATTTATAGTTCGTATATAACAGCAAAAAAGGTGTGGTGCATGTGCAGCCATAGAAATACAAGCAAAGAGATCCTCACTTCTTTCATTGTACGCCGCTTCATATTGACTTCATATGGATGATTAACTGTTTTCTTTTTATTTCACTCTGTGCTCCACAATCAACTCCGCTCTAGCGCACTGTGGTTTCAGTTTTAATGGAGTGCAAGGGGGCATTTTTACAGCTGACCTATCAGAGCAAATAAAACATTACAAGGGGACTGTTTATACCCAGGCAGTTTCTAGTTTATGGTAATCAGTGTGCACTCAGTTGGTCATATGAAAAACTGACCAAAGTTGAAGTGACAGATGTAAAGTCACAAGACATTTTAAGCACATCAATCACATTGAGGCCTTTGCAAAGGCTGACACACAAACGTCAAGCATCACTTGACTGAATTATATCCTTAATGAGTCTTCACAATGAGAGGAGACATTATTATATCCTGAATAAGCTCACGGAATTTGATTAAAGCTCCCGGTAAGTTCTAGTGCAGATATTGTGATGCATTCCTGTAAGCCTGCCTGCACATCCAGGAAACCAGACAAAACTATGCACGTTAGTATGAGCAAGATCCAGTCCAAAATACAGTCACAAAGCATTTCTGATTTGACAGCTTTCTTTCAAAACCACGTCTCAAAAACTTGTACAAGATAAAGAGTGCTTGTTATAAAGCATTAGCCCAAGGATGTATATTCATTAAAAGCCACACTGCAACAAAACACACAAACTACTGGGTCCGAAAGGTGCACACAACGTACAAAGGCTGGGCTTTGTTCCCTGAACTGCTCCAAGCTACCGGGAAACACTGTGGAAGAGGCAAGCCAAGTCTCCTTTGTGTGTGTGTGTGTGTGTGCGTGTGTGTGTGTGTGTGTGCGTGCGTGCGTGCGTGCGTGCGTGCGTGCGTGCGTGCGTGCGTGCGTGCGTGAACCTTTGACCTTCCTTAGGGAAGCTGCTCCAGTGGGAAGGAAGGGGGAGCTGATGTTATCATAAAGACTGCTGGGCCTGCACAGCCAAGTCTTATCCCAGTTCAACCAATGTATTCTTCTGAAGGAGGCTCGCAGCAGTTTACTCTAGATAAGATGAGCTGCATCTGTAGTTGTGCAAACAACTCGAAACATTGTGAAAATTAATCCACCTCTGCTGTCCCTCACAATGAGCAGTTTTTAGCCCACACATAGATGATAAGAGTGCCTCAGTCCTCATTCTAATCCCTGTAACAGAAGTAAACCCTGTATGCAGAACACCTGACCTACACAGGGATCCATAGTACACCAGTGATTTAAAATCTGCCATTCTATTGGTCACACCAGAATGCTTGATATTTAGTAGGTATATATATTTGCATGTGTTGCAAAATCTTTCTCGCCAGCCTCATTGTGCAAAGACCCATACTGCTCTGCTTCTTATTGGCTCTGACCTTGACATTTTATTTTACTAAGAGCATGCATACCTTTGAAACAATGCCCTGTAATTCCTCAAACAACCTTAAAACATGCACATAATTCACAATCATTAAAAAAAATTAGAATTTATTTTAAAATTAATTTTTAAAAAATCTTAATTATTTTTGTCATGAAATAAGCTGCAATGTCCATTTCACTTGTCTCCAGCTCTGAAAGGCCATTCCCACACCCAGCATCACCAAACACTGTCCACAAACCATCTCCCCTCACAAAACACCTTCATGGTCAAAAGAGACCTAAATATCTACCGTTAACAAAGCAAGGCTTTTCATTTCCATGGTTCAAATCTGACAAAAATAAATGCATCTATTGCAAATAGTATAGAACAAGCATGTGAACAGTGCTTTAGCTGTTGTAACAACATCAGAAATTAAAGATAAAAATGACCAATGTTTCCAAGGGACAAATCTTGTGCTGTGAGAGTTTCAGCACCAAACAGTGGCACTGTTGAGTCTAGTACAGTTTTTGACAACTACATAATAATCTTTAAAGAATATTACTATATCAACTAAATGCAGCACTTAAATCATGCGCCAGTACTTAAAAGTCAAAACAACTAATGAAATGTAAAAAAGTACTATGAAATTTTATTTGCACATCATCTCTCAGATATTTATCATGGTAATACAGCACAAAAAGCTGAGCCCACATATTGCCACAGAGACTAAACATCTGCTCATAGTATAAATGGCACACCACATTCTCTGCAAAACTAAAAAAAAAAAAAAATCCAACAATTCCATCTGACAATATCACTACATCATCCTAAAGCATCCATTAAATAACTTTTTCTGTGTGAAGTACTCCATTAAAGCCAGAATGCAGCTGTTCTTTTTTATGAGTCTGTCTGCTGCCACAGAACAAACACACACTGCTTCAACAGACATCTCTTTTTTTTTTGTATTTTTAGCAACCTTATCCTCTTTGTTACTTCAGGTCAGCTTGCTAAAGCTTATTAGGTATGAGAATGATGTAATGCTCTTTGTTCTCTTCCTGCTCCAGCACTCTGTTAACCTTTGTCTAAGCAGAGGAAAGACTTTGTATGAGGTCATTACGTCTACATGAAAACGAATGTGTTTACTTGTGTTTGATCAGCATGTGCTGATTATGTAGAGGAAACCAGTGTTTGACGCATTTCAATTTGAGGATTATATCCATATTTAACCCAGTAAAAATATACCGCAGGACCATCCTGACAATTAGGTGAATCAGTGAAGACTGTAACTACCCACAGACAGACACAGAAGGTGCATCTCAGGGCTGAAATAAAGTGTCTGTGCAGTTATAACCACCAGATATGCCAGAGAAACTGAGAGCAGCTCATTACTCAAATACTAAACATTAGCACAATGATAGCCTAACTGCTGAAAAACATGTATTCAACACAAAATGTCTACAATTGAGCCTATAGACCAGCCTGACCCTAGAATTAGAGTTGAGTGAATAACAAATGAGTCAGTGTGAGCTAGAGTGAATGATGGTGACGTCAGCTCCTGTAGGTGAAGACAAGGCCAGACACAGACATCCCAAATGGGCATTTTATCATGGCAAATACCCTGGGATTTATCACCTTGACTGGAACAAACTGAAATTCCAGATTCTGTAAGTTACCCAAGAACAACAGAGATTTGTTGCAGACTATTCCTCTGAGCAAAAAACAAAATAGGAAGAGACAAGTTTTTAACCATGAAGCAGGTTCATGGATTACACAAGACCAATCATTTAAAGGTATTTTTATTAAATCCTGGCCAGGCTAATTTGCAAAGACTATCAGAGATCACTTCAATATCTTGTTACAATTAGTGAAAAGTACTAGTTTTAGACTGTTTCAGATACCCAAGGAGGCTTTAATTCAGTTCAGTGTCCACACTATTATCTTACTGAATAGTATAATTCATGATCAGACCAAATGTAATCTTCAAAATGACTCCACTGTGCATTGCTTACACACTTACGGAACTAGTTCCTTAGTGTTAAACTGATTAAATCAGTGGGATATTGTACAAATTATCAGTCTTGGCAGAATATAGCCTTCTCAGGCAGAATTACTGACTTTGAAGGGAAAAACTAGCTCAAAAGATTAAAATCGCTTGCAGCCAGACTAGTTTGATGAGCATTTCTAGATTTATTGATTTAGATGTTTATTTGACTTGCATTCAACAGTTATCCTGTTTCTAATTAAGTCAAAGATTGTTCATTTCTGACTGTTGATTTTTTTCCAGGGTCAGGAGCTAATATTAGCTGATTAATTGCCTTCCTGCTCCAAATGATCATCAATATATCAACCACCATTGGCTGACCTCTAGTTCTATTCTTTCACTTTGACTCTTAACTGAAACTTATTGCTTTCCCCTGATGGAATCAACACAACTCACCTCACCTCTGCTCAACTTTTGGCGGTAGCACGCTGCATTTCCACTGTAAGTATAGTACTCCCTACCAGGAACTATTGTGACACCATCCTCAGCACAGCTGCAGCTACATGCAAAGCAACAATGAAGGAGGAAACTTAGAACTGTATGCTAGAATTTCCAGTGTAAAACATAATTTTAAGGTTTTGCCAGGTGAGAGCAAATATGATCCGAGCTAACATTTGTGGTAGAGTAATCACAATGTAGACAACTTAAACAATTGGCATTTTCAGAGATTTCCTGCTAGCTTGGTGTTATACATTAACACAGCAATGATCCAGTATCAACCAATCTGTGATGTGCTTGATTTTAGTTGATTGTAGTATTACTTTTATTTGCTTGGAACCTCAGCAAAAGTGGAACTAGAAAGAGTGTCTGATGGTATCTGCTATTATATAATGCAAACATAAAAAGTGTTGTGCTGGGTCAAGGTGAGTTAAGCTAATACTGTCAGTGGAAAAGCAGTGCAAGAGACTCCATAAGTATAAAGTATGTTTGCACTTAGTCATCCTCCACTATCTCCAATGCCATCAGAACTTATGGCTGAAACAAAAGCAACCCATTCTACCCAACCACAGCTCCTGTTGGCCTTGTGTGGTGTCTGTGCAGCTGCCTTTGGCCCTGAAATAAAGTTATGTTAGTGCCAAAGGCAGGAGAAGGCACGTGTGGTCTACATATGTTGGCTTCATAACTACATAACCAAGCCTTTTTGCACACAACCTTAAATCAACCTTTAGTTCTCTCTGACAGAAATCTGGATGCTCTTTTCACAGATGAAAAAAAACAGGCTCCCAAAAAACCTGCAGGTAAACCAACAAAGACTAGTAGCTGCCACAGACATATTACAGGAAGTTAATAATTCACACTGATAACACTAATGACTATTACTAATGTCACTAGTTACATCTGAGTTAATAAATCATAACTCATCTCTACTGACTATATTGTGGAGTAATGATCTGTAACAGCATGCAGATTAGATCAATGAACGATTACCGGTATTTCTGAAGACCACTTTAAGACCTTCTCACTCATTATAAGACCTCTGGATGTGAAGCTCAAAGATTCATGGAACCCATTAAAGACTTCCTTCACGTTTCCTGGACCCCTCTCACCCACCTAACAACCCTTCCTTTTTCATTTCCTTCTCTCTAATGAAAGGCTAATAAATATTAAGATCAGAACACACAGGTTCCAGAACAGCACATATCCTGAAGTTGTCTGCCTTGTTAGCACTTCTAAAGTAGCACTAGAGGCCACTGGAAGGTTTAAAAACCAGGGCAATAACGCAGAAGCATTTGAAACACTTGACTGAGTGGATTGTGCAATGTCTCTGCCAATTCCAATATGTTATGGAGTTTATTCAATCCAACTTTTAAGCTTTTATAACTATTTTATGGGTTATTTTAAAACTTGATTAGAATACTGTCAGAAGTATGTTCTTTGAGTGAGTGGTTTTAGCGAATTCATGAAAGACACCTACAGAATGCAAGACTTCAGCAATCTTAGATATTGCAAGCCACACTGGGTGACATGGATCCACGATGCTTATAGTAGGTACAACATAAGCTTGATATTTCTAAACAGAATGACAAAACAACTACACTATGAATTGCAAGTTAAGATACAAGTCAGTGTAGATGAAACATTAGCATGGGTCATTACTCTATGCTACTTGCATCGTAGTAAACACTGAGGCTGAGTACTACACTGTTGGAATAATAGTCTGTCTGTGTGTGTACGACGGACAGACAGACAGTTAGTAACAATGTGTGATGGTGGACAGTGCATATTGCTCCATTGTTAAAATTTTTGGAGCCATGACAAAATATATTACTTTTCCGGTCTTCTGTCATCCAATGACAACCTAAAATCATATGTTGTATTCCCAGCTTAAAGGCTCATGTGTGACATTTAAAAGTTGCAGACTGCAATCAACTCAATATCCACCACAATCACTTATGGTGGCCATAAAGAAATGCAAAAGGACCTCAGTAAAGCTGCTGCTTGTTTTGACCACTCTGTTTTATCTACTTAAGGGGATATTATCTCTCATTACTGTTGGTGATGGTAATGCACCTTAAAAGTGTATCTGTTCAGTGCTGCTGTAGAAGTATGGTGGACTCAGTAGAGCTGAACTGCTCCCTATGTAAATAATACAATGAAAACGATTATTCTAATTTTGGAAGACGATGCAGTCATGAAAACATAATCATGAAAATGCCATTAGACCGATCTAAATCTTACTCAATGGACCTTGAGTACAAAAAACTGCCAATAAAATACTGAATCTCTCATGTACCCCTAGTATCTTTAATACTCCTCCAAAGCAGCATTGCAAATAAAAATTCTGTGAATGTCCTCAATCTTACTTTACGAACCACACCTCCGACTTTAATTGACTTGCCCAGCTCCATAAGTAATTTATCAAAGAAGCTGCACTTAGGTAAACACATCCTAATCAAGTGGCATTAGCACAGGTATGAAATACATCTTCACATTCATGGTCATTAGGGTAGGGTTACTCTGACGGCAGGTGTCTGTGTGATTGTGTTTATATATGTTCAAGGCCTGCTCATCCCACAGGGCCAACACCTAGCTTGTTATGAGCAGATGGTCATAATTACCAGAGCACAGAGAGCAGCAGTAGAGAAGAGGGGGTGTCGCTTTAAATCGCTGCGTGGACAGATTGATTTCTGCAACCTGGATGGGGTAATCCTCTTTTCAGCAAGGAAAGGCCAAGGTAGCTCCCTTTTATCCCCCACTGTCATCACTGGCTGCTTCACTGTACAGCTGAACTCTCTGTTGATTTTATCTACAGCCTTCTACAATATCCTGTGCAAGTGAACTAATTGAGATGAAGTGACACATGTTCAGACACAGTCAAGGAGATTGGTTTTAGGAGGGTGCCATGTTGGTTCTGGGAACTCAAAACAGCCAAAGCAAAGCAAAAGTACTATATTAAACAGCAAAAACATACTCTTCACCACATGAAAAAGTGACAGGGCTTCAATTTTGACTCAAGACCATGCTTTTGAGGGGACTAGCAATTCTGACTTTTTTTTTTTTTTTCTCGATAGTATGTTGAGGAAGAGGAACTCAATGCTAGTCTGGTGTGTTTTAAGCTTTTTCTTCCTTAAAGTCTACTTTACTAGAGCAAAAACTTACTTTACAATGATTGGAGCCTAATATGATTGTGCTTTAATGCAAAACTACATGACGCATTAAAAGGACGTGGACTTTTTATTGGGTTAGAACACAAAAAAAAACCAAAAAACAAAAAAAACACAAAACAACAACCCTTGTAAGTGGTGTAAAGCTGAGACAACATGGAGCTCATAGTGTTGTGAAACAGGACTAGCTAAACCACTTTTAACGCCTTGGAAACAACTGAAGTGCGAAACAGCTCTACAAGATGAGGAAGAAGTGATACATCTTGCTGTGTGATGTTTAAAGTTGTGGCTGTCATCATGAGAAGACTGAAACTGGGGGGATTTTTTTTTTTTAGCGTGTTGTGAAACGTGTCGGGGCGGAGGGAGGATGTGCTTTCACCGTTAGAAGAAAGAAGCAGGTGGCGATAAAACAAAAGGCGCTTCTCGTAACAGCTAGCTCGCCAGTTGAAAAGAAAATGGTACAAAGCAAACTGACCTGCATGTGTAATGTCGGACAGGTCGTAGTTCTTGGCACTCCGGGGAAACTCCTTCAGTTTTCGGTTGGACAAGTTGAGAGCCCCGCTCGCGGCAGCCTCCTCGAGCGCCTTCTCCACGCTCCGGCTGGCCGCTACTGTGGCCGGCAGCTGGGCTCCATCCCCAGCAGCCATCAAACGGACAGGTCTACCTCCTCTTTTACTTTGTTTGAAGCCTCCCCTCCACTTTCATACCCCGCAGGTCCGATTAAACTCCACGCTGAGGGATTCCCCCGGTCAACTTCTGCAAAAGTACACAGTTAAATCCGACCAAAAAAAAAAAAAAAGCGCTCGGCGGCGTGAGTTGTGTTTGCGTCCCTCACACAACGGGAGCGACCGTTCCCACTAATAACCGAGTCCACAGCGCGAGCTGTCAATCTTTCAGGAAGTCGTATCAAGCTTGAAAGTGTCGTAACGACGCAACAGGAAAAACACGACTTTCCTTCAATGTAAAAGTCCCAGAGCTGGTTTCCTCAAATTCAGGGTAAGGAATTAAAATGGATTTGGTAAAACAGACAAACTACAATACGATGTATGATATGTGAATTCATTAGCCTAACAAAAACAGAAGCGTGCTGGAAGAATGTTTAATTCTACTTCTCAATTTATATAAATACAAGATTTCTTATTTTCCTTTATATTTCACTCTTGTGGTTTTTCTTTTCTTTCTACCTGTATACTGGTGTGCTGTATGCTACTGCTGTCAACTATGAAATTTCCCCATGGTAGGATCAATAAGGTCTTATCTTATCTTAAGCGTTTATAATAGTTGGTCACATTTGGCATGTGAGGCCAAACAGCATGAAAGACACAAGGAAAAAATTCTGTAAAAGAAGAAATAAGATGAAAATGATATCAAGACAAAACACTACATTCAAGAAGTAGTCACACAAAAATGATGTAAATGACAAAACAAGGGAAAACATCCAAATAGACACAAGGAAAAACAAAACATGTAAAAGACAAAGCCAGACAAAATAAAACGAAACAAGATCAAGCCATGCAACCAGACAAAAATGATGTAAATGGCACAGAAGACAAAAGAAGATGAAATCAACCTAAAAGGCAGATGGAAAAGAGAGGTGGAAACATCCTAACAGACGCATCAATTACTGCCATATAGAAGATAAAACATAAATGATGAGACAACCTGACAACAACATCTAAGATAAAGATGATGCAAAAGGTGAAACAAGATGAAAATGATACATAGACAAAAGAAGACAAGACGAAAATAATGTAAAAAAATGAAAACCACTTTTTTGGCTTGTTCAAAACAGGCAAAAACAATGTAAAAGGGACAAGAAGGTGAAAACATCCTAATGAATGCAACCAAACACAAACCATGAACAAGATAAATCAGAAAAAAACAACATAGAACACAAAATAAGACAAGAAAAAGCTAAAAGACAAAACAAAAAAATACATTCAAATGAATTTTGACATTCGAAGGCTCTGTGAAACTGTGAACATTAAAGCAATTCATTACGTATTTTTGTAAGTTGGGTTCCAAGGACGCATGAAATAGAATTAAACAAAGAATCCCATACTATTTTCATGGTCATGGTTAAGTATAACAAATGAAAACGTCTTCTAACTAAAAGAGCATGTTGAGACCTCAGACAACCCTGGAAAGCCAAGACAAAGCTTCCTCTCATTCCACAATAATATGAAACCACAATCAAACCACTATTATGGCCTGTGTTTCCCTACTTCACTCAATTGGTGCTTATTTATTTTATTTTATTTTATTTTATTGGACACTATCATACTCAACCTGGGGATATCCAGTGAAACATATTCCAGTCTTCAGTTGTTTTATGGATCTGCTTCAGAAACCTCTCAACCTACATTTCCACTGACTTTCATGAGTGTCGGTGTTGTAGTTTTTGTGTAATCCTGCTAATAGACAGAAAAACACGTATATGGACAGGTATAGATCATTGACCAACACTTGAAAGAATTGTAATAAAGTGTGTGTAATAAAGTACTGTGGGTCAGCACTTTTAGACAGGAAGGCTACATACATCTAATTATTATTATTATTATTAGTAGTAGTAGTAGTAGTAGTAGTAGTAGTATTTGTATTGTTATTATTATAATTAGCATTATCTGCACAACTGATCTTGCTAGTGTTTGATTTTTTTTTTTTTTGGCTCCAGACCCTGCACATATATACAGTCTAATTTCTCTTAATGTCTATATATTTTTTCCTATATTCTTAATACTTTTTGTTATATTTTGTATTTATTATTTTCATGAGCTCTGGGTAATGACCGAAAGAATGAGGTCGCGGATACAAGCGGCCGAAATGAGTTTCCTCCGCAGGGTGG
>JAPQRP010000012.1:8593509-8607523 GCA_037367295.1 Apogon hyalosoma | reverse complement strand
TATATATATGCCACTGTGGTCCCTTGTTATCCCATTCCCCTTTCCCTGTAAACCTCCCAATGTCACCATCTGGTGGCACTGGGAGACATTCTCTCTATGCTTTCTCCCTGCAGGTGTGTTAAATCTGGATGCACGCATATGACTCTGATCAGTGATCAGTCTGACTTAAAAGACCTGCCCGGACGAAAGCTGATCGCCAGATTATTGCTAGCCACCATTAGTAGAAGATCGGCCACTTCTGTTCACAGTTCTTTTTAGTGTTTAAAGCCAGTGTGTTGATGCTCCTTTTGTTTTTGCTCTCTCAGACTCTTTGCTGGTGCGTTGTCTCCAGGGACGCAGCTGTGGGGAAAGCTGTAAGCAACCATCGTGCTCTCATCCACTGTTCACATCTATGTCTAAAACCACATCCACGGTAACCACCACGTCTACAGTAACTACCACAGTATCCAACAGGTAATTCCTTTCACCTTTCAATAAAACCTTGTTGTCAGTTTCATATTAATACCAGTATCTAGTAGGGCCTGTCACTGAAGTTAGTAAATGCATTGTTCCTGTTTTTTAAACTTTATTTCCCATCATGCAGCGTGGTACTGCGCTTCCAGTCAACTGAGCAACATGACTGCAAAGCTATGGTATTCCAAAATTACTATCCTCTCCCAAAATATTCGTCCTATCAACCTAAGATATTTAATGTGGAGCTGAGACTGTTCCTCAACTGTAGGTACCAAATCAGCCAGTTAAAAAGTCTCAATTTCTCAGAACTGTGCAGATACATACACACGTGTGCTCTGAGACCTTCCAGTATCTTATATTTAGTACATGTTTTGAGTGTCCACTTCTGGCTGGAAGGAATATGAGAAGTTATTCATTCATTTTTTTTTTTAAGTGACTTAATCCTCAAGAAGGTCAGGGGTATGTTGGAGACCATCCCAACTATCAACATGCGAGGACAGAATACACCCTGGATCCATTGCCAGGTCATGTGCCACATGTTTTATAATTTCCAGCATCAAAAGCTTTTGTCTCACATAAGTTCATGTAAGAATACTGACCTGCTCGATCCTGAAAGGCCCCGGTACTGGAAGAGCTGAACGGTTGGACACATCAGTTGCTGCATAAATGACATATTCATGATTCTACAGACAAAAGATGAACTACAAACTAAAATGGAGCACAAATGCATGATATGATTCATTTTAATTCTACGCTACCTTGAAAGGTAAATCAGCCATTTTTGATGACGATAAATCACAACTTCATTTCATGAGCATTAAAGAAACGATGCGTAAAGTGTTTGAGTATTACATTTATGTTGCGTATGGGAGACATGTGTCTGCTCTTTAATACAGTTTACTGTGACCTGAAAGTTGTTTTGCATTTGCTCACTCTTTTTCTGACTTCAGCTATTACAGTTTTAGAGAAACGGAGGAAATTTGACGGTGAATAAACTACAGAATGCAAAGATTTTGATGAAAAAATGATGGGTCCTCCACACAGAAACCAGTGTCATGAATGTAGGCAACTGGGACATGTGAGTCAGTTTAGAAATGACTCTCTTGTCCACAAACTGCTGGGGGGTGGAGAGGGGTTAGGGCCCTTTTTCCATGGAGTGGACTATGTTTCACCACCATGTTGCTACAGCAATTGTTGATCATTTTGTGGCAGTGTTAAGGTACAGCAAGGCAAATTTATTTATATAGCACATTTCATGTACAAGACAATTCAAAGTGCTATACGTAAAACATTAAAAGCATTACAGCAGCAATAAAAAGTACAGGCATGAAAGAGAAGGGGGGGGAAACAAACGGATGCCATCCCATAATGTGGACTAGAGTTAATATCCCCTTATAGAAAATGCTCATGGGCTCTATAGTGGTCCTGACGCATTTTTTTGTGGTGCAAGTAAATAATGTAAGGGAGAAGTGAGAAATATTCAATTATGTTCTGATCTGTGTCTAAATATAATATACTAACCTGTAAAGAGGTTCCAAACTCTCACCAGCAGGGGTCAGTCTGGTACCAGAACAAACTTAGGACCAAACCCACCAGTGAATTGATGCCCTCTCCACTACTGATAATGCTGATGAGCACACAGGATTTACTTTAGTACTATTTGAATCATTCTGATTCATGCACAAAGAAAGATAATCAATCCATCCATCGTGTAAAAGGATCATGATGAATGAGATAATACTTACATAAAATCAAAGCATTGTTTGATAGTCAATATTTTACTATCACTGTTTCATTCACTGAATGACTGATAGAAAAGTGGTGACACAGCACCACCTTCCAGTTCAAATAAACTTGAAATGTAACATCACCTGTTAACCCTTGAAAAACAGCCATTCGCAGCCTTGATACATTTCACAGTAAATGATAGGAGCAAAAAAATTAATACATTATGTAAAAAAAAAACCCATTGGAGGAGGGGGAAAAAGTCATAGAAATAAATTAAAAACTCAAGGACAGTTTCTACCCTGATGCTGATCACATCATAAATGCTGTTCCTCATCAGCTACTTTGATTTTTTTTTTTTTTTTTTTTTAAATGTACACTGTTGTCTTTAGAGTTAGGGGTTAGGTTTATATGGAATCTATTGTAATTGAACGGCCTCACAAATCTCTTTTATTTTCATTCATGGGGTTCTTAACCAAAAAATGTTTAAATTTGGGAGAAAAAAAAAGAGAAAACATTGTAAAGCCTGATTGTTCCAGGTAAGTATTAAAAGGGCTCAACATCAAGGAGGTAGTGGTGGTGGACTTTAGGAGGAATTGGAGTCAACCTGTCCCAATTATCTAGGGTGAGGAGGTGGAGATCGTGGACTTGTACAAGTACCTTGGAGTCCACATAAACAATTAACTGGACTGGTCGGACAAAACAGATGCTCTGTACAGGAAAGGGCCAGAGCAGGATGTTCTTCCTGAGGAGACTGAGGTGGTTTGGTGTCTGCAGCAGGCTCCTCAAAACCTTCTGCCAGTCCCTGGTGGCCAGTGCACTTTTCTCTGCTGTAGTATGCCGGTGAGGAAAGTCCATTCTGTGGTGGGACTGGACCTGGACATGGGTGCTGAGAGGAGGGTGAAGGACAAAATCTTTGCAATTCTGGACAATCCTTCTCACCCTCTGCCTGATGAGCTGTGGCTGATGTTCAGCTCATTCAGCCAGTGGATTATCTCACCCAGGTGCAGGACTGAACGTTTCAGACGTTCCTTTGTTCCAACCGCCATCAGACTCAACATCAGCAGCTTGGCTTCGACTACATCCTGCTCTAAGCAGTCGTTGCATCTGTCAGTGTCACTCACTTGTAAAAAGGCACCCACTGCCCGCTTGCTACTTCATTATTATTGCTTTTTTTTTTTTTTTTTTGTCACTATAGACAGTTTAACAAACTTGTTTATTTTTCTATTGTATTTGATGCATACTGCCTTGTGCTGCTGTACACACTTGAATTTCCCCCTAAAGTATATCTTATTAAGTGTACATCAAATGGTGAGTATTTTGTGTTCTTCAGAATGGAAACTTGATTAGGGGTGAGGGATCATTTATTTACAATGTTATGTTAAATTTTTTTTAATTGGCTACTTCCCAGGGTCATGTATCTGTCCTCCTTAACCCATAAAGACCCAACCAGGACAACCAAAACCATCTACTGATCTAAAACATGTAATACCTGTTGATCCACCAATCCTATCAATACATTAAATTGGTGTAAAATGCAGTTTGTCATCTTTTCATGCTCATCAGATATGACCTGGAGGATGTTCAGAGGCTCTGCAGTGAACATTGAAACATCGTCATCTTCTAGGAAGAATATTGTTGTTAAATATTTAAGGAGAAGGGGTGGGAATTTATGTTATGCTTCTCACTCCTTTTCAAATATGTATTATATGTCTTATGTTTAAATGTTTTATTTTTCTTCTGGTTTCATATTCGAAACAAATGCATCAATCTTCTACAACATTGATTCACCAGTAAAACCCATGGAGTTTGATAAATGACAGTGGATGGAAACACTTGTTTTGTGTTCAATTAATGATATATTTTGCTGAAAGTCACTTTTTTTTTTTTTAACTTAAATTAACTATCAGCTTTAATCTGAGCTTTTATGAACATCTACATGATCAGTAAATTAAATATCACTGCATAAAAAGTGGGGTTTTCACTAGTCAACATCTCTGTAAATTGCTTTGGAATTTAAAATTAACACCTATTAGTGGAAATTTATAGTCAGCACCGAAAAGTCTCTCCAACTGCCAGGTGAATTCCCAACCTCTGGTTACAGAGCCTTGGTAATAACCCCTCACCCAGCCCCTTGGACTGTGTGAGGTTTTCATATGTAAATGAATCTGCTGTAAGGTATACAAATGCAAAGCGTGTGGGTATGGGTGGGGTTACCAGTGTTGGGCAAATTACATTAAAAACGTAATTATATTTACTAATTACTTTCCCAAAAAAGTCATTGAATTAGTGACTGAATTACTCCTTCATAAATGTAATTAGTTACGAGGGAAAGTAATTATTGCGTTACTTTTTCAAAAAAAACCCTTCAAATATGTAAAAGAATTTGGATTTCTGAGTGGGTTTAACAGACCAGTTACATACTACATAGAACAGTGTAGACGGGTGCTTCATTTAACTTCATATTTATTGGACCTCAAAACAAAACATAGACATACTGTAGGCCCTAATATATATATATCAGACTTAGTATATGTAAATGTTTTCTCTAGAAAGTAATAAAATGATACTGAAATTAAAAGTCCCCTTTATTATTCTGAAATTTTCATCACCTATAAATTAACTGTGAAAGTGGGGGGTGGGGGTGAAACGTAAAAGGCTTTTCAGGAAATCAGTGAAATGACATGTGGTCAAACACCAGGTTTCCAGACAATGACATTAAATGCCCCCCAGTTAATATGTAGCTATATTGTATGCTACACACACGTACACATTATCAATACCAGTGTTGGTAGTGGTGGTGCTAATAGGGGGTCATACAGGTTAATCTTTTCATATTCTATTGTATTACGTTTTATTTTTGCATTTCCCGACGTTATCTACTGACAATAGTACAAAAGCGTTGGTCATAATTTCACAAAGAAATTGATCTTAATTCTTTTAATACCATCAACTGATTACTTCCACTAAAACGTGAATAACTCCCCCGTGTTGTAAAGCTGTTATCACTGTCAAAACGAATTTATTACGGAATTAATACACAATGGAATTGAATGTGAAACGATAGTACTACATTTCCCACTTCGCCTTGAGAGGAAATGTAACACTTTTCCCGCAAAGTGACGCAAGGAGCCGCTCATTGGGTAAACAGGTTGGTAAAAAGGTCATGGCGAAGTCCTATTGGTTGGCGCAGTTCCGGTAGATACCCGGATAAAGGTTGGGTATTTATTAGTGTAGGCGGGGGTTGTAGTTCAAACCGACAGTCGGTCCACGGCAGCAAACTAACATCATCGATTTTTGCCCTGAGGTGTCACAAATCAGTAAAGGATTCTAAATATGGTAAAGTTCTTGTCGTGTTCTAGCGAGCTTTGGGGCCGCTATGTTATGTAGGAAAGTAGTTTATTGCGTTAAATATGCGGGAGTGAGTGGCTAGCTCTTAGCCGCTAACGCTAGCTGCTAGCATGCTAGCCAAGTTGTCGTTATTGAATACATGGGGAAAGTCATAGTGGCCACAGGATGTTAAAGGGGCTGTAAAATGACCACATTTTAGTTAGGTGAATCCGGGGGATTTTGGGTTTAACTATAGCCCAAACCTGACTGTGTTCATGTTTCCAGGCTGGAGGAAAGGCAGGAAAGGACTCCGGAAAGACCAAGACGAAGGCTATTTCGCGCTCGCAGAGAGCAGGCTTGCAGGTTTGTCTACAGGGTTTCATTCAATTTCCTAAGTTATGCTAATGTAGGCTAACACTCAGAGGTTACTCGACTGGCAGCCGTCTTTAACCGAGCGGCCACTGAACCTTTGCTGTCTTCAATTCACGCTCGCTTTCTTTGGTATCGCCTCAGTTTCCAGTGGGCCGTATCCACAGACATCTGAAATCAAGAACCACCAGCCACGGCAGAGTCGGAGCCACTGCAGCCGTATACAGCGCGGCTATCCTCGAATACCTGACTGCCGAGGTAACCACCATCACACAGTAATATTGGTCTTATCGCAGAAAAAAATCCCCCCCCCCGATAGAGCAAACGCCTGTGGTTAACTGCCGCTTGACTTCCTCTATGACAACGGTGACTCTGGTATTTCAGGTTCTGGAGCTGGCAGGAAATGCATCAAAGGATCTTAAGGTGAAGCGTATTACTCCACGCCACTTGCAGCTGGCCATTAGAGGAGACGAGGAGCTGGATTCACTTATTAAAGCCACTATTGCCGGTGGAGGTAAGAAGTAACTCTGTCATATAGTCTTAATAAAAAGAAAAAAAAACATGACTGTACCTTTTTTTTTTTTATTTAAATTTTCCTTGTTTGCTGGATTTACTGTTGCTTTTCATTGCATTATAAATGTGGCCTTTATCTCTGCATATTCAGAGGATAAACCAATGTTGATGTATTTTCCACCAAATAAGCAACTTTTCCATTTAGTCCAAATATCAGCCATTTTGTAACTCTTTTCTAATGACCTATTCAAAAACTCTTGTTTCATTGTACCCTCAAACCTAGATATGAAATCCTGGTCTATTGACATCCATATAATCTTTCTAGAATACTTGGACTCATCCACATTGCTCTTTTTCTCAGGTGTGATCCCCCACATCCACAAGTCTCTGATCGGAAAGAAGGGCCAGCAGAAGACCGTATAACCTGAAGTGCCCTGGAAGTCGTGCCATCTCAGGACGAAGTCTGCATCAAGTGATTTAAATGTCTTAGTGTAGAACACCTGTTAGGGGTTATTTGTATGGTTGAGCTTGCATTTACTCACCTGGGGTATTTTTTAAAAGTGGCTTCAAAGAAGCTCATTTTTGTGTTTTTTGCCTTTTTTGTTTTGGTGCTGCAGTTGTGTTGACCTGCTTTTTGTGGCATTCCCGTGTTCAAGTGTCGTTTTAATAAAGCTCTTATTGGGCATTTGCTTGTTTGTTCTTCCAGTCATTTTTAATATGCTTGTTTTATGCATTATTTTGATGCATTGAAGTGTGATCGGATGGTGTGAAGGTATTTTGGCATTAATGGCCTCAGTTATTTACTCAGTTTTAAGACCCACCATGAAGGCAAAGGGCAGTTTGCATGTGGCAGTATTACTTGCTTAAACTGGTTTCTTTTCTCCTGCAGATATTAATCCGTTACAGCCTCCTGCAGACCTGTTGCATGAAATGCAGAGCATGTTTACATTATTTTACCACTGGAACAACAGAAACTGGGAAACCTGTGGTCATTTTTTTTTTCTTTGAATTCCTGAATAAAGACTGGACTGGTGTAGTCTTGGCAACCTTGTTATTTGCTTCATTGCATAAAGATGATTTAACCAGATTCCCAGTTTCCATGAGACTAAGATTAAGGATGATCTTTGGTATAAACAGCAAACATTCCTGACATTAGTGTTCCTACCTGGTACTTCCTGAAAGAGTCAAACCACATGGATTGATACTTATTGTTCAGATTATCATACCTGAACTTCACAAACGTCTGCAATAAGACATGGAAGGAATGTGAATCAGAACAAATACTGCAAACAGCCTGATGTCTACACTCTAAACCAGCGTACAACATCCACAAAACAAGAAACCCAGAAATGACAAGTCTCATGGCATAAAAAGAAAAAGCTCAAATGTCTACTTTTACAAAGCAGTCAGCTGTCCAGGAATTGCCACTGACAATGATCTACATGCAGTAACACAAGATGGCAAAAGATTAACAAAAGGCTCCAGGCTTTGCAGGACTTTTCATAGTTACAATACAATGTTTCTTCAGTGACCCATCCAATACTGCCAATCTAAGTTGATTCTCATTTGAAATATAAACAGCTGTAGCGACTCAACATCTATTTTAATGAAACAAGTGCACGGGCCTTCAGAAAAGCCCCACTGTAAACTAATCTGTGTTTTGTTTTTCAAATTTATTTCTAATTTATTTCTGTCCAATTTCTAGAATAACATGTTGCTTACCCTACTTCAGGACCTTACAGTACTATTACTTGCCACTAGATGACACTATAACACCATCAATACCTCCATGGTCTCAGACATTCTGATATATCAACACAGATGGAAATAGAAATAAAATCACCTCTTTTCCTAAAGTATTAGACTTGTTTTCTTCAGTGGATTTTATGACACTACAGCTTAATAGACTGTCATATTTGAACTGTAACAAACTTCATAAGAGTTACAGTAAATTGACATTATGTGTATGAGCTGAATACTATATATTTTTCACCAAAATTATATAAATAACATATATTTTTCTGTTTATTTATTACAATACTGCATGTCAGTGATATTCTATATGATTAAAAAGGGAATTATAGCAGGAAATGCTATGTAGTTATCAATGCAGTAAATAAACATGGCTATATATTTCATTTGTTTCCTAACAACTAGTAGTTTTAGTCTCACTATGTGCCAGATGATCCAGTGGGATATAATGTCAGTCAAACTCACCATAAAGGACATCCATTCTACCTGAACAGAATTGATATTGGATATAAGGTACATTCCTAATTAAATTTGACATAAATACCCTCAACAATCAAGTACCTCTTTGATAATTTTCAAATAGGTTTACAAACAATGACACTAAAGGTGGCCTTAGACTTTTGCACACCTCTGTATAATTCAACGTCTGGCGCCAGCACCTCCTCAGAAAAAAAAAAAAAATCATAATAATGTGGACAAATATAATTGATAACCTCTACTTTGAGTCAATCAATGACTTTCAAACCTTAGTTTTCATTTTCCATTAAGGTGCAGACCCCTCCATGATAAATTAAAACAAATATGGCCATTATGTGTTATTTAGTAAAACAAAACAAAATACTGACTTCTTTCCAACAACAGGATCTACTTTGGAAAATCATCAAACAAATCCACCTATTACTTCTTGACTTCAAGCTGCCTAATATATCCAACCCAGTGAAAGGTACTTTTGTAATGAAATAATCAATATCATTATTACTTCTCCTGTCAGTGGTCAGAATGTTATGGCTGATCGGTGTATAATACAAGTATGACGCAATCTTCTAATTAGTGGGGCTTTATTGTTTGTTTGTTTTTTATAGATTTAGACAAAGCCACATCAGCTTTTCTTAGTGTTTCTTGATGCTAAACTAGAGTTATATGACAACTACACTTTAAACCAGACATAAGATTGACATAATTGTTCTTATTTCAGTCTCACCTCTTTCTCAATGTGTCATTTTTAACATTCAGTCTGGTAAACACTCCCTGACTCCCCTTTATTTCTACTTACATCATAAGCAGACACTATCAGGCCACAAATGTGGATGACTGTAAAACTACACAGCCTTTAATTAAGACTAAATAGGACTGTCAGTGCTACGGGGCTTAAGAATTCAAATCAAACTGTTTTCTTTTCACCCTTTGTGCAATGGAAATCATACTTGACATTTAGAATAATTAAAATAACTTTTTAGTGTGACACAGACTTGGCTTGCATGCACAACCGGAGCTGGTCGCGCTGGCTTGTCCAAACTAATCAAACATGCAGGAGAAGCTGAGGTCCTTAACTGGACAAATGAGTCCAAACACTACCTGGGTTCACGCTTCATTCTGCTCCATTTATGAGGAAATAATGAGGGGAAAAATGAGGAAACTGATCCCATGCACCATAACACACGCTCTCTCAGTGATCCACACCAGCAGAACTTACAAACATACAAAGATCCTTCTATTTCTTTGCTTTTCAAATAAATTAAAGTAAATATCTCAGGCATATCTCACCAATGTTTTACCACTTCTCCACACAGAACAAGGTCTTTAGAGCAGCTTTAGCAGAACCAGAGCCAGGATGTGATTAGTTTAACGCAGTGTAAGGTTAAGGTTAAAGTGAAGCAAGTTACTTTTATTTCCTCTCATGGGAAAAACATGTTCTGGGCCAAGGAATCCATCGCATAACAGCTTCACTTTATGTACTGAAAATAAATGCACATATGAAAACAACAAAACCTTAATTTTTATGACCATGGCAAAAAAAAAAAAAAAAAGGCACAAATTAAGAACATATTTTTTGCTTTGTACTTTTTTTTTTTGCCATTCTGTAACACACACATTGTGAAATACTACACATTTTACTTTCTCCTTCTACCTGAACAGATGCACGCTGAGATATTTAGGTGGAGTCTTCCAATATGTCTATTGTTCTGCCAAAGCCCTCTAATTATATTGCATTTTTTATTTATTTATTTTTTACAATGTGTGAGCTTTCAGTTGAATAATGTGAAGATGACTGCACTGTAATTCTACTTTTCTGAATCCTTTCTATTGCTGAGTTCATTGAAATGTGAGTAAGTACGTATACGGGCGCCTGTATGGTAAAGTTACAAAGGTAGACAGCGCCAACGATGCCAGTTGTTTGTGTGCAGCTGATGCTGAGAAACAGTTATTCAGAAGGCAGATGTTCCATTTTGTTGCAATAAAGGACTGTTGAGTACAGAGTTTAACGTTGACATAGAAGTGAAATGTTTTTCTCTATGTGTTGAGTATTATTCAATTTGTGCACAGCTTTGCACAATGAGCCAAATTCAGAAAAGATATGAAAAAAAAAATCTAAAATACACAAGTACAAAAGCACAAAAAGCTAAAGATGAACATCTAAAACCATATAGTATTTAAGACCACAATCCCATCTGATGCTTTAACACTGTATATGGGAGCCATGACGCAGAACATTCAAACTATAGGAGAAAAATATTTAATGAGAGTCCTACTTTTCGGAGCAAAAAAAGCTCTGACAAGGAAGTGGCTACAACCAGATGGACCACAACAACTCTTGAAATCTATGTAATGGAGAAACTGCCCTTTTCATTAAAAGTAAAACAGGATACATTTATGGAAATGCTGTCAAAATGGACTTCATACATCACCCCATTGAGGCCAGATTTAACTTAACTGGAATTGACAAGTTATAATTGAACTGGTTGAATGTACTGGAGCTAAAATCTGTGTGGTTTTTGGAATAAGAATAATGAAAATAAGGGAAAAATATGACATCTTTTTGTTCTAAGGTATGTTTAACAAAATATAACAAAAAAAAAAAAAAAGGGGAACGATTTACTTTAAGAACAGTTGTCTTTGTTTTGTTTTTAAACAGAGGACTTATATGGAATGTGACTATGTTAAATTTCATGCTTTACCATTGTTGATTTTTCAGACATGGTATACAAATGTACTTAGTTGTCTGTTGTAAAGTATCTTTCTAAATGAAAAAATAAAATAAAATAATAATTAAAAAAAAACATACAGTTTTACTTTATTTGAGCTTGTTATATCAAGTCAAAGATAGATTCTACAAAGCTGTATTAAAATGCCTCAAATTTAACAATACTCTTTTTTTATTCCCACTTTTCTAATGTGTTCTGGTTGAAATGGACCCATGTACATGTGTAAAAACATGCCTTTGCTTTATTCTGATCAAACACGTCCTCATCACATCTTCAACAATAACCTATCAAAACTGATAAGACACAAAACACATTTGGATAATGTTTGTTGTTAAATGCTGATTAAAAAAAAAAAGGCTTGATGTTATAGATCAAATCTGACTGTGTTCTTCTGTATCTGTGCTTATTAAGAAATGAATGAAAATGTTACCAAACCATCACGCATAACAAAAAAATTACAGCAAAACAAAAGCCTGTTTGCACATATCTTCTGGTGTTGCCCCAAAACAGAACCATTTTGGGACAAAGTAAACCTCTGTGATAAATGAAGTACTAGGATATATGGTTATCAAGAATTGTTCCACCTTATATTTGGGAAATACAAGTACAGTTGTACTGAAAGAAGATAATTACTGGGTCGAATTTCTTCTCACGGCTGGCAGGAAGGCTACGGACCCACCTAGATACAAACAATGGTTAGATATAATACAGGAAATGTGGGAGATGGAAAAAATGACTTATACCTTAACATTAAAAAAGATGAGTTTGATAGAAAATGGGACAAATGGATTGGATTTAAAATCAGAGACATCTGCACTGAAATGGTAAAGTGATACCTTTATTCTCTTTTTATTGTATTATTTATGGGTATCTTTTGTTGAATACTGTAACCCTCAACTGACCTTGCTGTACTGTTAGTTGTATTTTATGTTTATGAATATGTAAGAAAAAAAAAAAAAACAAGCAAAAAACCCCATTCAAACCAAAAATAATTAGTACATTTTAAGTTAAAATATTAAATCAAGTATGAATATCATTTTTCAGCCAGTGTTTACACTATTTGCTTCGTCCCCACTGACAGAAATCACACTCAGATCAGGCGGACTGTTGGAGATGGTGTAGGAACAAAGACATTGGCATATATCTTGAAGTTTCACTGCTGTGATCCCATTCTGGTTGAAAACTCACAGAATCCCAGAGAATGTCTTTACAAACTTACTTTAGGTTTGGAGGTGTCGTATGTGGTCGATATAGAGGAACCTGTGTGGAGAAAAGAAAGGAAAGATACATACTTTTGCCATCAGAGTCTACAACACAAAGCTTTGAGGATTGCTTTCTTTCTTTCTTTTTATTGAGCTGGTGAAAAAGTGGATTTCCTCTTGTCTGTCAATATTATTCATCTGTATCTGTAAATATCTGAGTATTAATGGTTGCATGTTAAAAGTCCTTAACCAAGAAATGGCCAAAGAAAGATGAATGGATCAACCAGGTGAATGAAGTACTTTTAATGTTAGAACACAAAAATATGCATTAAAAATAACATACTGTACGTTTCTATCATAAATCCAAATTTTCTGTTTTTATTCTGGTGTAGATTTCTTTGCTTGTATTTCTATTTCTGTTCAAGATTTATTTGATTTTATTTGTCTTTCTTTGTGTTTCATCTCCCTGGTTTTGCAAATGGTTGAAAGGTCTTGAGATGATCTTCGGAATATGTTATAATATGTGTTTTTAAGGCAATAAAAACAAATGCTAATACAATTATGGCCATTATTCTGGCACAACATAAGTGCTAAAAACTGCAGGGTTGCATAAGAGTATTTTGCCCAAACTGATGCCTTCGTACCCAGTACATCTAAAGGCTCTTTAAAAGTCTAAATGGGTTTAATGGACTTCAAAATGTGGCCAACTGATCCATAATTAACCTTTGGAGTCTTTAACAGGCACATTTGTCTGCTTGGCTATTGATGATTTGTTTTGTGGGCCTGGTGAAAAGCAGAGTGCTAATGAGGCTTTCCCCCAGCTCCAGCCGGGCAGGGCACCACTCAACCATTAAGTCAATTAAGAGTCGACTGAAGGGGGTTTGTGGGGTGGGGTGGAGGTTCAGGGGTGTGCGCATGGCTTCCCTGTTTCATTTGGTTCTAATTACAGCCCAGGAAGTTAAGCAGCAGCGCTCACCTACCTTCCTTCAGGCTGGAAAGTCTCTGTGGTACACTCTGGAAGCCATTAGCACATCTGGCCTCACTGGATGGATTTAGCATTTATTGGCTTTTACAGAGCCCATAACAGCATGTCATCACAAGTTAGATGAAGAATTTACTGTATACAAAGAAGAAGAAGAAGACCTCTGTTCTCTCTGACTGTCTTTGTTAGGATTTGATTTCTTTACAGAGTAATTTAAGAGTAACTGGAGTCTAAAAATCTGGGTTGCACTGCTACCTAGTGGTGATAACATGGTCTATCCACCTTATGTGCAGCAGTCATGCACTGTTCTATCACTTTACTTCTCTGTACATATTGACAATATACAGTCGTGGAAAAAATTATTAGACCATCAAAAGTCATCAAAAACAGTGGTTAAATAATCAAGTACTAACTCCTGTGTGTATCATGTGACTAAAACAGACACAAAAGAAAACATGGAATGAATAAAAGCACTGTTTTTGTCA
>JAPQRP010000012.1:8581148-8591826 GCA_037367295.1 Apogon hyalosoma | reverse complement strand
TTTGCTTGAATTAAGCAAAAAAATAAAATAAAATCTGCCAATGTGAAACGACAAGGTTATTATACTATCAGGGTGAGAGTGAGGCTTAAAAGTGTAAAATGTGAACTGTTGAAAGCTCCTGAAAGAAATATAAGTTAACACAATTTGCAGCTCACCTCAGGGGAGTGTGCAGCAGAGCTTGGTGGAGGACAAACCTATAATAAAATTAAAAATTAATACTGAATTCATACTTAATGTTAACCCATAAAGACCAGAGCTACTTTTGTCAGTTCCTAAATTAATTTTTCTCTATTTTTAATGTTTCTTAAGTGATTTCTCACCATTTCTTCTAAATATTATCCTCTGTATTTTGCAGTTTTAAGTGAAAATCTTTTTTTTTTTTCCCTATATTTAATTCCCTGATCATGGAGCTATTCATAAAAGCTCAGATTAAAGTTGAGGGTTATTATATCAGAAATAGAGAAAACTGAACAAAAAGTGACTTTTTTGGTAAAATCTATCATTAACTGAACATAAACTAAGTGTGTCCATCCACTGTCATAGATCCAACTCCATGGGTTTTACTGGTGAATCAATGTTGTAGATCAGAGGTCTCATACGTGCTGCCTGGCCCACCAAAGGGTTCAATGGCCTGTGGGATGAATTTGTGAAATGTAAAAATTACACTGAAAATATTAATCATTTTAGTTCAGGTTCACATACAGACCAATTTAATCTAAGGTGGGTTGGATCAGTAAAATACTATCATAATAACCTATAAATACTCACAAATCCAAATTTTTCTCTTTGTAAATGTAAATATTTTCATGTCATTTTACTGTATTTACAATAAAATAAATTATTTCACAAAAACACAAATAGCCTGAACAAATATGAACATTTTGAAATATCTGAAGTGCAAGTTTACCAATATTTTGCCTGTTATTAAATGTTTTGTGTATTTGTAGATCCACTGTGATCTGTAAGTTGTAATGTACATGTGTAAATGATTAACTGAGATATAATATTATTAAAATTGCACTTAATTTCCTTAAGAAATTTCAGTTTGTTCACGTTATTCACATTGTTTTAAAGGATAGTTGGTTGATGGAAACATTTTCATGGCATAATTTGATTTTTTTCGCTCTAAAACATAGAAGAAAGTTTGGATTTGACATTATTTATATATTATTATGTTATCACTTCACTGGTCTGGCCCACTTCAGATCAAATTTTGGCTTAATGTGGCCGCTGAACTAAAATGAGTTTGACACCCCTGTTGTAGAAGATGACGGTGTTTCCACGTTCTCTACGGAGCCTCTGATGATCCAAATGGGTCATATCTGATGACCATGAAAAGATGACAAAGTGTATTTTACACCATTATTTACACGTATTGATAGGATTAGTGGATCAACAGGTATTAAACAGTTTAGAGCAGTAGATAATTAAAGTTGCTGGTAGATGTTTGGATCTTAATAGGTTAATATTGTTTGATTTCTGCTGGTGAAAACATATGAGATGATCAGAATGGTTGCTAACAAATTATGTGGATATTCAGAATTATTTGGAAGTAAAAGGTGGATTATGGACACTTCACAGTCACAGCTGATAAGAGGGTATGTCCAAATCTACAAACCCACAATATGACCCATGTTGCAATGAACTGTATTTATCCATTGCTATATTAAGAATGATTGCGGTTCTATGTGTGCATCTGTGATGTGTAAGTGTTGTCTAACTTCTTCAGAGTACTGGTTATATAAAGCACCAATCACATGCTAGTCATTGCCAGCGACTGCCGGATATCTTGGTGACTTCCTGAAACCTCTCACGAGCCGCTCGATGAGCAGCTGCTTTATTTTTGCGATAAAAAGTTCCCAGGATGAAATATTCAGCCCAAAGTGACTGTAAAAAGCTTGTCAACTCAGCAATGACTACAGTACAAAGCAGATATAATACCCAGTTTGATAACACACTTAAGGGAGAAAATGAGGCGGAGGTGGGGCGGGTGGTGAATTGAAGTGTTTTTTTTCCCTCCTCTTTCTTGTTCAAGTTCACACTCTGGTCCATCTGGTGGCAGGTGGTTCAGAGCAGCTGAATAGGCAGCGGTCCAGGCTCTCCTCCTCACCCATCACACATGGCTAACTTATCAGAACAGACACAATGAAAGCAGCAACGACACTCACCACGCCTGTAATCTCTGTCAGCGATGAGACTTTGATTCACAGACGCTTTCAGGACATTTGTCGACAATTTTTGCCCCCCTCTTTTCCTGTTGGGTTCTGTGGCGGCTTGGCATTGTCTATCTGTGTGTGTGTAATGTCTGTTTGTGTGTGCTGACACAGACGGGGTGGGCTGGCAGGGGTCATGGTTCGCCGGCCCGCCTAGATCCATCAAGAGGAACAAAGCAGGGGGAGAAGGAGCAGTGCCAAGCCCCCCAAAATCAAAGACCAGGTTTGGGCTTGGGATTCGCTCCAAAAGGCTGGACTCATTTTGCTGGTGCAGGAGGTCTCAGGGAGCCAGGGGGAGGAGAGGAGGAGTTGAGAGGGGGCACTAAAAACAATAATCAAATCCACAACAGCGTCTGAAGACTGGGCCGGAGAAGAAAAAAGCTGGCTGAAACCTCTGCGTGCAGCATCCCTCCTCATCCCTCCCCTTTGAAGTCTGCTTACTTTTGTTCTTTACATAACTTGATCTGATTTTTGAAAGGCTAATTTGTATGCATTCTGTAAGTGGGGGGTGGGAGGGTAGGGAGGCTGGACAACCGTTTGCCACCCAGAATTCCACAAGGGAACTGACAGGAAGGTCAACATGATTGGCCACAGGGGGAAAGGGAGACCCGAGCGAGCCAAACGCATATGATAAGTGTCTTTGAGTTATTGCAGCCCTGTGCAAATTTGATGACAATGGTGGAGTGGTCAGGGGGCTGAAATCCCTTTGCAAACAGAGGCCGGGCATGCTTTGGTGGTCTTCATTTTGCTGTCAGCTTCTCTACTGGAAGAGACAGCAATGAGCCGCCGAGGCAGATATGAATAAACACTTCAGAGGAGCTCAGATTTACATGAGCTGGACTCCGATGTGTTCATGTAATGTGGCCAAGTTTTTATACTTTCATCCTTGTTGTTAATGATACACTGACCGAATTAAAGTTAATTATCTTAGACAAAGTTGATGCTCTAAATTAACAAGAAGGCTGCATTATTTTTTATATCTACATACGCCTGCTTTTCCCAAAATGCAGGTCATGTTTTTTATTGGGTTGCCAAGTGAGTAAAAGGTATGCAAACTCATTTTCCTAATTAAGATAGAAGTGTGTCCTCTGGAGGGGTTTATAAATGCTGACCTCACCAAAGCTATGGGAAATGCAGAAAAGAGGCCACAGTTGTAAGCGATGACACGAGACAAAAATGACAAGAAAGACACATCAAGATGTCAACAACATAATGCACAACGTTAAAGACACTCTAACCAAAAAACGAGATGAAAACAAACTACAAAGGCAGTTTCTGACAGTGTCTTGATAGCAGAAAAGTCCTTAAGTCATGTTTGTGTATGTTAGCATTTGGATAGTTTTTATCGTGTCTCTTGCTACCTAGCTAAAACCATTTGTCTGTATTCAAAGCAATGTCTGTGACTGAATCTGGGTGCTGAAGAGAAATAAAACTGAACTAAAAAGTTTTGGAACCACTAATACAGAATACATTTACAATTAATGTTACATAGCCACTAAAGACCTAACAGCATGATCCTAGCAGATACTGTTTTGCAACTTAACGTCAATGTAGATGCCCATTAACTTATTTTAAAAAAAATAAATAAAAATAATAATAATAATAATAATAATAACAGGGCAAAAAATACTGTAAAATACTGTAAAAAGACTAAAAACAATAACAAACTAGGCTAGTCTTGGAGATGTAGTATATTAGCATGTTAACACTTTCCAGTTAGCATGGAAGACATAAGTGACTACTGTTTCACTGATATTTGATGATGACTCACTATTTGACTTTTATAGTGGAGTTTGACACTTTAATCTACTGGACACACTATTTCCCTGTGCTCACAAATGTGGACCCACTCAGCTTTTACATTTCAGATGTAGAAATCTGATTCCATCAGTGAGCAAAGATTGGACTTTGAGGGAAACAGGAAACATCCAGTGGGCCATCAGATAAACTTTAACAATGTTTGCATATTTAAATATTCTATGTTTAATGAGGGTAGAAGAGATCTCAATCTAAAATGGAACAATAACCAAGGCCATTGAACTTGTGGTGTCTAATAACATGATATGAGGCACAGAGTCTCATGAACTGGTCATGATACCCAGATTTCTTTTGGTAAAGTTCTGTTAATGTGTGGTTGGTGAATTTCCCACTCAATAATTAGAGCACATATTGTGTATTTGTCCCACAGAGTGAAAACACTAACAAAGTAGCCAAAATATCCAATAAATACAAATGGAGTGGGGAAAAAAAGTGCAATATTTGTGTCTGAACTAAAGGAGAAGTATGTTGAATTTGTTCATAAAGGGGCTATATGTTGTATTTCTATTTAAAATATTTACAAAAATGGCCTAAAATGATCATTAGTGTTTAGGATAAAGAGCACAAGTTTTGCCCAAGATGCCAATGTATTGGATTGTAGAGATATGAATGGAATTTATTCACACTGACAGTCCAGTGGATTTCTGTGACCACTAGAGAGAGTAGTGAGTCACTGTCAGTATCCGATGGTAAGGAAAACTAACACCGCCAAAGCTTCAGAAAGTGACCAGATGGGAGGAGAACCACTAAGAAACAACTCTGAGTCAAAAAAAAAAAGACAAAGTGATGAAAGCTAGAAGCACTGTTATTGTTTTACCACTGAACACAGCTGTAAATGAAAAGAATGGAGTTTGATGATGAAATGACAGCATTTCTTCCACACAAATGAATTTGATTATGAAGCTTATGAACATATAAAATGATGTGAGTTCATCATCTTTTGTAAGTTGCTGTTTGTTGATCCATGGTTCAGACTAAACTGTGACAGATCTGACCTTGTTTGGACGATTTCATACAGATCTTTAGTGCAGCTATTGACAACACAAACGTAGAGAAAACTGGAGTGATTTGTGGTTTTTGTGTCTAAAAACAGAGCTAAGCTAACAGAGCTATAATGTAAACTATCAGCTGATGTAGCATGTGAAGATTATAAGACACGGTTATTTTGATCGACTATCAAAATAAGTACCCAGGAGTTTTAGTCTGAAGAAGTAAACTTGATGATACCATAATACAGATGTGTGTAAACAATGAGCTTTATACTTTATTCAGTGAGTGATACAGTCTGTGGATACATAGTGTTGATTTGTTGATGGTTTCAGTCCTATGTGTGTTCTGGTACAAGACTTGAGTCTATATAAAACCCCTTAAAATTAACTCCAGAACCATCAATCAGCTACCAGAGAATTTTATATCAAACCTCTATAAGATAAAGTTTGTATTTCAGTATCATTATATATATGTGGTAAGAATAAATCAGTAAAACACACCATCATTGTAACCAGTTTGTGACACAACACCTGCCTCAGTGCAAATAACTCAAAAAATGTGGAGTGTGCTTTTCTCTGTGCAGCGTGCCTTCAGAGAGGTGAGAGACTTTTCATCAACCTTGGGCTTTAATGACTTCCTCGAGGTGCTTTTTGACTGCCATCCAGAGGCTCGGCGGGAGGGGAGCCTTTCTCCTCAGCCTTGGCCTCGTGCCAGGGTGACAATCAATGTCTCTGTGTCTCTTCTGTGGGAGATTATTTCGAAGGTCTCCCCCTTTTTATTGGAGGAAATGGTATTTGGAAGCTCAAACAGGATGTCCTGCTGGCTGGCCTGGACTCTGAACCATTCCACCACCCCCCTCGGGCTCCATTCTTCCTCTTTAACCCCCTCCTCCTTCTCCTCCCCTCCCCTCCCTCAGCTCCATTCTCTCAGAGGAAAATAGCTTAAATTAATCCAGGAGTGGAAGCAGCCACTTTCCCCTTTTCTTGTCTCCATTTGGAGTGGAGTGAAATCACTTACAAATGAAATGTTTCTGCTTGTACTTTGGTCGCTCTGCTGTCTGGGGGTTTGTGACTGCAGACAGTGTGCTATAAAAGGCTGAAGATTGGTTGATTAAGTTGTGAAACTGAAAATGTGGCAACAGTGGGTGATTAAAAAAAACATATTATATTAAAATCAAATTGAGCTTTTATAAATGGCACACTTTCTAAAGGACCCTATAAACCTCACTTTTTTTTTTTTTTTTTTTTTTATAGGTTTCTTTGTTTGTTATGAAAAAACTACTGCACTGATTTTTAGGATTCTTGGTGGTGAGGTAGGACATGAACCAAGGGCAAAACCTTGCTCCCCACAGCTCTGTGACTCAAGCATGTGCGATATCAGTGTTAAAAAGTGAGAAGAAAGCCCTCCAGACTCCACCTTTTTATGGATCTGCTCCAAAATATAATGGGTTTGTCCTTGACACATGTCCTGAGTATCCACCTATGCACCGAGAACCAAGAAAAACAGCGCACCTGTGTTGTAATCCTGCTGACAGACAGATGAAGCACCAACAGATTTGAGCAGACATGCACACATTACATTCCAGGAGGTCATTCATTTTCTGTTGTGTCCATAGCCTAAACTATGAGATGGTGATAGCCGACTGGTTTGGTCAAATACGAGTACAAATATCTAGAGTTAGTACATAGTTATTTGGCTCCAAAACAATCTCACTTCCAGCACATCTCTTAATTTTATTATTTATTCCTATTGCTTCTATCATGCATTTTGATTTTAGAACTACTTGATTTTTCCCCCCCTTGGCCCTGAAAATGAAGGAATGCTTCTAAGAAATGGAATTACTGTCATGTTTTTAAATTAATTCATTGTATTAATTAATTGTATTTATTCTATTTATTTTACCTTGGAGAGGAAGGTGCAATACATAGATTAGGCGTATAACATAATGATAGTGCTGACTCCAAAATCTTGTGACTGAATGTGTTTTGTTTATTATATGTGACCAAATGTGAATGCAGCAATGTGAAGCACTATTGTGTAAAAAAAAAAAAAAAAAATCCTGCGCGGGACAATAAAATTAATCCTGATCCTGACATCACTAAATACTGATTTTTTATTTGACAATATAAACAAAATAAGCCCTAAATACAACATTCATATCCTAATAAAGATAATAAACTAGGAAAATTATCATGATGCAAATTTAAAATGATATTGTGATAGACATTGAATTATATCCTGCTGATTATTATTATTGTTTTAGTGCCCAGAACTATTGTATCATACATATACAATACATGATGTACAATGAAACTTTTACTGAACAACATAGAAGTTTTCTCAGTTTTAAAGTAACATATTTGGGCCTGCGTTTGGGTTTTGGCATAAAGGCACAGTATCTGGTTTTGAACACTCCTCTCAGATAGATAAGGACAAATCTCAAATGTGTCTGAAAAATAGAAAGACGTGGTAGCTGTAAAACTAGGTCACACTATATATTTAAAGGTGCTGTATGTAAGAATTATATTCCCAGTAATCATAAAATGGCCCTGACTGTCACCAGACATTAAGGAATCCTGTTCATTTCAAATACTGATATCACAGACAGTAGTAGTCTAGACGGAATATTCGCATTTGAAAAGCTCAGTGTCTGCCCCTAAATAATGTTTACGTTGTCATTGTGTGTTTTGGTTGATGCTCCGCCCATCACCTATCTCCCAATCATAAAGTCAGGAATGTTTCAGCATCCAGGTTGCCAGTTCCCACTGAGCTGCAGCTGGAACATTTCTGATCACAAATATCTGTCATTACTAAACCTAAAAGGCCTCTTATTATTCCCAAATACGTTGTGACAAAGTGAGAAACAAAACAAAGATATGTACAGGAGATTCTTTTGAAACATGGAGACGGATGAAAGTGGAGAAGAATTTGAATCCGACGCCGGCCCTCCTGCGGTCTCCACTGGGTTTCAGTGGCTCTTATCGGGTGGTGAGACTACAGGCACGGGCCGCATTGTTTTCTCCCGGGCTGGGCCCAGGGGAAGAGACCACGGTCCGGCCCCAGGAGAAAACACCGTGGCTCAGACCCGGGAGAAGAGACCGTGGCCCGGGTGAAGAGAATGGGCCTGGTATAAGTACTGGTGCAGGATTCGTCGCTTGCCATGGTAGCTCCTCGTAGTAGACGCTCATGTTGGATCTGGCAACCCCTAGTCTGGGGAGACGGGGAGGGGATACCACACTCTACAGTATTTTGAATATGATTGCAGTACCAGTTTTGGCCACATTCCTACATACGGCACCTTTAATTTGTTTGCAAAAGCTGTTTTTATTTTTTCCCCAGAAATTTCATCATGGGACGGTAGAGGTGTGTGGAGCTCTGGTCGCTGGTGTGAATCTGCTTCGTGGGCTGTAACAGGTGTGGGGTTTGCGTGGGGATGGGTTATTACTTGTCAAACAGTGGACGCAGGTGTCCTGAGGTGAACCCACGAAGACCAAGAATAAAATGTCCACGCAATGAACTGTAATTTTTACCGGAAAGTACATGGATATAAGTTAACTGGTGGTTAATTGTTCAGGGTCTGTGGTTTCTGAACCGCACTTTCAACACCGCATAGTTTAGGACCCCAATAATATTACAGAAGCAGCCTCGATGTGCCTGATGGGAAGTCTGTAACGACTATAAAAGAAATGGATATATAGTGTTTTGTGTTTGTCAAAAGACTGCCCAATTTAGATAGGAGTCTGCCAGGTGGGGACCCCTGATGTAGACTGAATACAGACGAATGAGCATAAGTAAAAAAGCAAATTATGTTGCTTTGTTCCTTCAGGGCTTTTTACGAAAGGCAATTCAGTCTCTCTGTAGGTATAAATGGCCCATTTGTAGGTGATTATACACCATTAAAAATGTTATTATGAATATTATGTTCTAATATTGTTCTTCAGTCCTCTTAAATCCTGCTAAATCTCAAAAACTGGACCTTTAATTCTTGCAAAAATACTGAGCCTAAATAATCCTGAATAAGATTATTTTGTCAGCATAGAAAAACTGGAGCTGATCATGATTTTCAATTGCTTCTACTTTTTCATTTTCAATGGCTGTGTAGAAAATTAAAAATGCTTCCTGCAGATTTCTTTCATTAAAAGTCCAACAGGAAATGTGTGTACTGAACTTGGAAAGGGCTTAATGTGAAAACAATTACTCTAATTTCACATGAATCCCAAGGCTCTCAATGTGGAACCACTTGATAAATGGTTACGGGGGTGCTGGTGTGTCCTAAATTATAGATTAATTTTTTTTATTTTTTTGATTTGCAGAATGACAAATAAGTCTGTCGTTGAAGTGATTAATGCTGTGGCAGTGCTACTGTTATCCATCAGTGCATTCACACATACAGAAAAATGTGACACTGATGTGAAAAATCTGTGTAACTATAGGTTTAATAAAGGGGCTGCAACACACAATACTGGATAAAGACATTCTAAATGCTGAATATGATTATGATTTTTAGTCAGTATCAACAATCATCCAATCAAATGTCAAATTATTATTCCATTTTCCAATTTAAAGACTGAGCTGAAGATGCTAGATGGTTATTCATGGATTCAAACTATTCTTAATCGTCAGAACATGTCAAACAGAACATTTCAGGAATTCACATGTAAAACATTCAAAAGAAACATAATGCTGCATCAGAATATGCAAATGAAGTTATTTAAAATAACAAAACACTGTAACATTGTGCATTTTATTTGACAATATGAAGAAAATAAGCCCTGAAGACAAACTTCATATCCTAAATATGACGAACAATAGTCCCCTGTGCCTTGCATTACATGCAAGCACACAGTGAATAAAGATAATGAGACAGAAAAATCATCATGATATAATCTAAAAGTGTTACTGTGATTATTGGCCATAGCTAAATCGTGTGTGTGTGTGAGTGAGTGTATACAACGCATAATGTATAACGACACAAATTTCCCAATAACAAAAAAAAAAACAAAACAAAAACCTGACAGAAGCATTGTTATTGTTTTCACCTCTGGTCACAGCTTTATGTTAGAGGAACGAAGTTTGTTTTTCTTCTACAGTGAGTTTGATTATGAGAAATATGAAAGTATAAAATTATAATGTGATGTTATAATTACCTGTTGATCCACGGTTCAGACTAAACAATGTAGCCCGTGAAGATTACAAGAGACAGTGTTATTTTGACTGTTAAAGTAAATAATTATGAATTTTAGTTTGAAGAATAAAACTTGATGATACCATGGTACAGATGTGTGTAAACACTGTGGTTTATACTTTATTCAGTGAGTGAGTGATACAGTCTGTGGAAATGTAGTGTTGATTTGTTGGTGGTTTTGGTAGCTGTAAGTGGGTCTGAGTTCATGACTTCCACTTGTTATTGATAGTTTGGAATATCAATATTACCCATGTAAGTACAGTTGTGCTCATAAGTTTACATACCCTAGCAGAATTTATGATTCTTTGTCCATTTTTCAGAGAATATGAATAATAATACAAAACCTTTTCTTTCATTCATGGCTAGTGGTTTGATGAATCCATTTATTATCAAACAAATGTGTTTGCTCTTTTTAAATCCTACTGACAACAGAAATTATCCAAATGACCCTGATCATAAGTTTACATACCCT
>JAPQRP010000012.1:8562115-8572140 GCA_037367295.1 Apogon hyalosoma | reverse complement strand
TGAATCAGGTGTGTTGGAAGAGGGAAACATCTAAAACATGCAGGATACCGGCCCTCGAGGACCAGGATTGGTGACCCCTGATGTAGATGATCATGAAAACAGAGTAAATTCAGAAGTTTTTATTTTAGAACAGAGGAAATTGAAGAAAAGCTGATGTTTTTAGCAAGGATATCAGTGACTGAATATAAAAACAAGAATCTACAACTTTTGTCATTGATCCAACTCCATGGGTTTTACTGGTGAATCACTGTTGTAGAAGATGACAGTGTTTCCATGGTAACTACAGAGCCTTTGAATGTCCAAATGGGTCATATCTAACCATGAAAGAATAACAAAGTGCATTTACAGCAATTATTTACATGGATTGATAGGTTTAATGGATCAACAGGGATTAAACGTTACAGATCAGTAGATGGTTTTGGTCGCCAGCAGCTGTTTGGGTCTTTATGGGTTAAGAGTATTTCAATGAGTGCCTTATAAAGGGTTAAGGTAAAGAAACCACAGCAGTTCTTACTTCCACATGAATATACATCCATTTCTACCTCCTGTATCCTCCTAAATCTCACAGACTGGCCCTTTAAATGAACCCTGTGGAGTTTTTTCTTTGTTCCCTCTGAACAGCTGCTGTGTCTGCTCGGATCACTTCTTTAAGTTTACCTGTTCATGGAATGCATCTCCACTTGTACCAAGTGATCGGATCTTGTGTCGCCACTCTAGATGCAAATGAACAGGCTCGTCCAATAACCTAAAGAGCAGAAAAGCAGGCTTTCATTTCCTGCAGGTATTTTAGGACGCAGCACAAGTTGTCTATGGTTAACAGACTGCATTTGTAATGTTTATTTGGAAATGACTCATGAATGATGGAGTAAATGGATGTTTTACTGTCAGTTAATATTAGTAAAGTACAATTAAGAGCTGAATTCACAATCTAGCGACAGCTTTTAGAGGTGGGATGTTTTCTTGGTTATTTTGTGTAGAAAAAGCTAATTCAGTATTATGTTAACTCAGCTTTTTCTGCTTTTGTTTGTGCATTTCTGATTATGTTATTATTTTAACCCTTTAAACCCTGAGCCTAAAATGCTCCGCCTGGACTTTTTTCCTTATTTTGACTATAAAAAGTTTAGAAAATATGCTGTGAGTGAGTCCTTTTGCCCATTTTTTCAGAGCACTTAGAACTTTCAAAATCTAGCAGTCATTTACAGTTAACTGCATGTTATAATTCTACTAAAACGGCTTCTTCTCCAGCTTCTAGTACAGGTGTGAGTGAAATTATCGTAATCATTCAATAAAGCGCAACATCTCAGGTTTCAGAAACGATTGGAATTTTTCCAATTGCACAAACAGTGAAAGCGCTACAGCCATACAAACTACATATGTGCAGGGTGTGTCAGGGATGACACGCCAGGTTTTAAAGAGTTACCACCACTTGTAGATCAGTTTATTAGTTTACTGTAACAAAGACTGGCCTAAAAACCCCACAGGATGAATCTGAAAACACACGGTACATACCACAATGTGCTTGATAAGTCATCTGTACATCAGAATATACAGAATATTTATTGTTTGGCCTCAAAATACACAAGAAATCATGAGACAGACACAGGGCAAAGACATCCAGGTCTTCTGGAAAAGGACCACCACCGCTCACCATCCTGCAGTTTAGTTCATCGGACTGAAACAACTCGGTTACAAATCAACCAGAAGCATTCTGCTCGGAAAATGAATGCTGACGCTTTGATTCAACAGCTGAAACTCCAACAGAATAAATAAAGGATCATGTTTTTCTTACACCCGTAACAGCACCTGTCAGCCCAAAAAGAAAAAAACAAAAAGAAATCTGACAGGCTCTTGTTTTTCTTCTCTTATGTTGAATTTAACCCAAACGATTCACGTTTCAGAAATGCAAAACACCGGCTCATCTTGAAGGGAGTGGTTTCTCCTGTTCCTCCTACAGGACATGGATGTGTTTCATTTCACCACTGGCCAAAAAGATGATTTCCTTTAGCTCTTGTTGTGTAGACAAACAATAGTATCATTCTAAAATAACTGAACCTAAATCTATGATTTTTTGGCATGTTCTGTTGGCCCTGCGGTAAAAAATGAACTGACATGACGACCTGCTGCTGCCTTTACAGCGGGATTTGGTCATTTTAACTCATTTCCCAAAAGTATGAGTGGTACTTTCACCTTCCTCTCACAATGTTTATTTATACAGTGTCAAAATATGGGAATAAAAAACTGCCAAATGATTAGTTCATGTAGATACCTGTGCATTAATGTTAAAATTTGGGGAATTCATGGGTGTACACGATGTTTTTTACAAACTTGCTGGTGCGTGTTAGTGCATATGTACACATTATAGGAGAGTTTCAAGTGTTTTTTTTTTCAAATTTGGTAACAGAAAATTGAGACCAGAACAAAATGTGAAAATTAAAAAGAGCCGAGTGTCAAAATTACGCTTGACAAAATCCTTTTGTAAATGTTCTGTGGGATTTGATTGGGAGAAAAATAAAATGTCTAAAGGTGAGTGTTTCTCAGTGGAAGGCAGCTATTCAATAATTACAAAGGTAAAAGTGAATTGAAAACAGGTAATTTTATGAAGCCATAGAGGAAAAAATCCAATCCTACCAATGCACAAATGCATTCAGCTTCTTTTCACTTTTCTCTTTTATGAACAATGCAACAGGTAAAAGCCTCTTTACATGATGCATGCTTCTGCTTCCATATCCAGTTCATTCTTTAAGACACTGTTTCAAGATCTGATTTTGACATTTTTCCATTAAAATATTTCACTCATTTATTAGATGTAAATGTGAGGTTAAGTGTGTTAATGATTCTTTTCCACTGCATAGTACTGATTCGGTTCAGCTCGACTCCACTTGTCTGTTCAGGTTTTAGGTCAAAGTTATGGATAATATGTTACTTTTATTTTATTTATTTTTATTAAAATTTTTAACCACCTCCAATGAAAGAAATGCACACTCACTGCATCATGATAACGCAATATATGACTGAACAACCCTGTTTTATTAACCCATAAAGACCCAGTGCTACTTTTGTGTCAGTTTTCAGATTAATTTTTCTCTGTATATTTAACCTTTAAGTGATTTATCACCATTTATTATAATATTATCCTCTATATTTTGCATTTTTAAGTGAAAATGAGGTATTTTCCTACATTTAATTTACTGATCATGTAGATGTTCATTAAATCTCAGATTAAAGTTGAGGGTTATTATTTCAGGGGGAGAGAAAACTGAATTAAAAGTGGCTTTTTTAGTAAAATATATCATTAACGGAACATAAACTATGTGTGTCCATCCACTGTCATTAATCCAACTCCATGGATTTTACTGGTGAATCAATGTTGTAGAAGATGGTGTTTCCACGTTCACTACGGAGTCTCTGAATGTCCAAATGGGTCATATCTGATGACCATGAAAAGACGACAAACTGTATTTTACACCAATTATTTACATGTAGTGATAGGATTAGTGGATCAGAATGTTATTAAACATTTTAGATCAGTAGATGGTTTTGGTTGCCAGTGGCTGTTTGGATCTTTATGGGTTAAACAGCTAATTGACTGAAGACTGTATGATTTAAAAAAAAAAAAAAAAAATTTATTAAACTGATTGACTATAGGTAATTGATAAAGCTCACACTGTGGTCAAATGTTTTGTTATAATAAAAGTCTGAAGTGGGGACGTGTCATCATTATGACGACCATAGCCTGATCTATCTACAGAGTTTTTTAAGGCTGCACGAATGTTGGAAATACATCAGACTAGGGGAAAAAACCTCTTGGGGTTGTGGAACTTATCTTTATTTTGAGGGACAATATGCTTTAATGGAACATTTTTATATATAGAAGTGAACTATGCAATTAAAATGACTAAACAGCTGCAAAAAAGGATGTGGTTGCAGCTCAGATGTTGTCCTTTCATGAACCAAAGAGGGTTTTGAAAACAGTAACACACAGCTACTGTAGGACGAGAATACACACTGAAAACGTCACCCAATAGCAGGATTATTCCAGCGGTGTACATCCTGTTAGCCCCTCCTCCAGTCCTATCTGTGCCAATGCTACATGTGGATAAATCTGAAAGCCTCTACTATTGTTCTGGAATAGAGGGTAAAGTTTTTTGGGTTGTCTGATTCTTAGATGACGCTGAGCACAGGTTGCTGCAACAGAAGCAGTCTTGAGGAAGGCTGTTGTAGAATTATTGACAGAAAATGGCAAATAAGTGTTCGTCTTTGTCAGAACTCACCATTTTCAGGGTGTAGCTGCAGCATGGAGGTTGCGGTTCATTCACATGAACATTCAGGGCTATAACCGTATTCAGTATTTTCAGTGAGCCAGTACTGAGAGGAAAACAAAGTAGATAATAACATGTGAGTAAAGTCGAGCCAAGCTGGTACCATGAGGCGCAAAAGTGTCATAATTGTATTATTCAGCAAAAGCTGTTGTAGTGTTTGTGGCGGATCTTTTGTTGGCATTGTTGTGTGTAAGGGCTGCCAATAATATCAGGCTTTAATTTGAGTCCTATATTTTATTGTGCAAATGGGGCTCTAGTTTTTGTTATATTTAACATGGATATTTATTGGATTTTGAGGTCAATAAGGATTTAGGATTTCTTCCACAAGGTGCTTTTAAGTAGTTTTTTCCACAACTTAAATTGCATATTCAAGAACAGATTTTTCTGGAACAAAATAGATGCATCTGCCAACATGTAACATACATGTATTCAGTCTTTTATGGAGTGGAATTTCAAGTAATTTATCTCTTACAGGTCACGGTACACCCTCACACAAACAAGCTGCTGTGGCAGTTTTTGGTTCCCATTGGACATAATTAGCTGAACATTGGATTCAGCTCAAGTTGGCGACACGGCGAATGTCAAAATGCTCAACTGTCACAGATTCAGAGATATGCTCATTGTGAAGTGCTTCAACAAAGTCTCATTCTGCTGTTTTTCTTTTTTGCCATTTCAAATACACACACACACACCTGCAAATTAAATTCAATAAATAAGACCTACAATGTTGTAAAGCAATGTTGACCATGCATTTGTCACAATGAACAACAAATCAAAAACATACATGGTAACAATATGCACATTCATTAAGAGCAACAAGGTCGCCGCTTCCCACTTTTTTTTTTTTTTTTTTTTCTTAAATCAAGTAAAGTTTTCAAGGCTTTCCAGGTGATCTCCTGATCGACAGGGCTCATCGCCACAACACCTGGCTCTGGTTTCTGTAGTGGGACGACCGCTTCATTCAGAGAGCCCAGTCCAACCAGCAGGCCGGACACACAGCAACTGGACCCAGCCCCAGTCGGGCTTTTGCATTGCATCCAAAGTTTCAGTTTATTCAGGAATAACAAAAAGTGTGTGTTGTGTGTGTGTGGACAGATCCAGCAGCCAGCTGCTCACAGCCTCAGGACAGACCCGAGGTTTCCAGGTAACTCTGCAGTTTCCTGACCGTACTTCTGTCTAAGGAGCAAAGGTCGAAGTCAAAAGTAGTGTTTGTGATGTGGAAGTGTCCAGTCTCCTCGATGAGGTTCACAATCTGGAAAACAGAATTTACAACCAGGGTCAATTATGCATTTCTCCTTATGTCGGTACAAAATTCACATCAGGTCCTACACGTACAACAACAACAACCAACTACCAATTTAAACGGACTTTTCTACACTTTTTATAGCTTACATTTTAACTCCTTTAGTGGCCTGCACTGCAACTGACACTTCAGCTCTTTCCTTCAATGTTTCCATCAATACAGTCTTTATGTACTGTTTTAGAAACAGTTGATTGAAACAGTAAAATCTGTGAAAGCTTAGTTAAAAAATGTTAACTCACTTTATTATGCCTTTAGGGAAATTCAGTCTCTGCTTTTTACCCATCCTAATACACGCAGCACCTAGTATTAGCATTAGCATTAGCACACTTTAGGAGCAGTCAGCTGCCAGTGAAGGTGCTCAGGGACCAAATCCAGATCTTCAGCAGCACCATGGTGAAGGGCACCGACAGGAGAATGAACCTCATATGTACCTGTTTTTATTGGAGGAAACCAGAGGACCCGAATAACAGATGTTGAGGGAACCTTTGCCTCGTACAAGGGCCTTCACACATATTCTCACGAAGAGGGAAAACATGGCTAGTGACAACAGACAATGTGGACTCAAGGGGAAAAAACTAAATATTCCTCAGTCTTATCCATCACAACAAGCCATCTTATGTGGAAAACAGCAACAGAATGCTCTACTTCTACTCTGTTTATTAAAACTGTTGCCACCTAACTTTCATGTCAATCAGCACTAAATTCAATACATTCAAGCCTTTTTTTCCCACTTCTTTTTTTTTGTCAGATGCTGCTGCAACATTTTTCAATCCATCCATTCAGTGTATTGTGCTGTTTCCTTTAAGACCTTTGTCTTCAGTTATAAATCCTTTTTTTTACAATGACATAACATTTAGAAATTTAGTGAAAAGCATGTTCACATTGAAAACTGCAGTTGTTTTACTTAAGCTGCTGTTTTTATTCTCCATGTCAACCACAATCACCACATTTGATTTTAAATCCAATGTGTAAAATCGTTTCAGAGTCATTTTGGTTTTTAATGGTAACAAACTAACTTTCTGAAGAGCCTGTATTCCTGTCGTACCTTATATTTATTGCTTTGTGAGTCTAGACATGGTTCAATTGTGTTTCTTTGTCTACAGAATAAAGCCTTTTTCTATTGCGTTAAAATAGAGCTTTCTGAAAACTGTCTACAGAGTGAATACATGTGAAAACACCAGCCTTAGACAAAGATGAGATGTAACAGTTTCTTGCAGCTGTCACCTCGTTCTCATTCAACTTGGGTGCTTTATTTCAGGAGGGCGGGTGGCACTGTGGCCCATTTTCTCAATTTCATTGCTGTTTAGGATTTGTTTCAACTGGAACTCTCTTCCAAACTCATGTGGTGTTTGACTGTCTTGACATGCCATCTGCATTACAGTGCTTTCTGCGATAAACAACTGTTTTCCAATATGTGGCCCCGCTCTTTGTGCAGGAGAGGCAGTGAGTTAATCATTTCCATCTCTTGCAACAGGAAGTGGAGCCAGTTGGTGAACTCAGCTAGATTAGTTTGATTACTGTGCGAGTTCTGCACGGATGATGTTGTTCTGGATGGGATTTCGTCTTCCCTCAGAGCCAGACCTCTTGTTAGGAGAGCGAGGCAGAACTTGGCAGCAGCCGCTGGCAAGATCCATTAATGCTGTCATATGATAGGTTCGGAGAATATAAGCAAGAAACAGGCAATCTCTTAGGTGGAGAGAGGTTAACCAAATAATTCATAGCTTCCAGATGAAGCTGTAGATTACAGAGGATCTGTAACACATCACGGCTCCTCCTTTAATCCGAAGGAACAATACAGCTGACCAATGGAGTGACATTATGCTGAGATCAGGGGGAACGGGGGAAAACCTCCAACACACTGATGAGGGGGGCCGTCTTTATCAAAGGGCTGATTAAAAAGAAGAGTCAACAAAATGACGGAAAATCCAAATCCTTGACTAAACTCTTTCCTAATGTGGTTTAATAAACTGCCCAACTGAAAAAAAAAGTTGCACATGCAATATTTCACTGCACCATCTTTGGTTTTGATTAGGGGTGAGAATCAAAAACCAGTTCCAACTTAGAACCAGTTCCAATTGATCAATTCCATGAGAATTGATAATTCCAGTGTTATCAGTTCTTCTTAATGATTCTCTCATTTCCCAGGACGATTTTTTTTGGTTTTCCCTATGGTGCGTCATGGTACATTATGTAATTACATCACCCACTGACCTGCTTCAACCGTGCAGAATCATGATGAGCCACTTTTACACAGAGATCCTGGAAAAAAGGTGAGATGATGATCCAACCTTTTTTCCACCAATGACCAATTTTCACAGTCAGCCAAAGGAGTAACAGAGGTGAGACAGGCTGGACATTCACACAGCGAACCTGAGTTCCGGAATCAAAGGGACGGTGACGCAGCACAGAGTATAGTGTGACGTATAACTTGTGTGTCAGAAATACCCTGAGCAGAGTTTCTTAGCTAACCTCTCCAGAGTCTTTCACCATTCCACAAATGTTAGCATGGATAGAGTCCCCCACCCAAAGTGACAACAGCTTGTGGATCTCTGCGTCTCCCCAATTCAACATCTTTCTGGTTGCATCGATATGTTTGTTTACTGTACATGGCCTGTGCAACTACCAGCAACATGCTCAAGCATTTGTCGACCCAGAAACCTGAGGAACATCTTGTGTTCGACCGCCTGCGTATGAGTGCTAACGTTGCGGGTCAAACAAGCTCCACTACGACCTGTCAGGAATCAATAGGAGAATTGTTAAGGAAATGGACTGGTAAGCAGAATCGACAATGGCATTGATATTGATAAAAGCCCATCAATTCCCTCCTAGGGATGGGAATTGAGAACCGGTTCTTTTTGAGAACCAGTTCCCAGTAGCTCAATTCCTTGGAATCTCTAATTTGGAATGTGATGAAGACTTGATGCAGCGGTTCGAATCCCCATCATCAGTAATTGAAAATGAATGCAACTATGGATGGAAAAAATATTATGAACCTTATTGTGACACTACAAATGCATTATGTGGCAAAAAAGATGTCACAGTGAATGTCTCCTGTCATCAAAACCAAAGGTGGTGCAGTCATATATTGCATGTGTTTTTTGGCTGAGCAGTGTATTTGTAAAGACAGTGAATCTGGACTAGTCTGACTTCCACTGACTCCAGGTTGGACACAGATTAGGTGTCTTCAAGAGTTTCCAATGCACCAGCAAAGGTTCATCTGGGTCAATGTTTAATCCTGGTTCTTCTGAAGTGGTGAAATGAACCCCTCAGTTCTAGTCTGGGGTCAGTGGAGAGAAGGTCATGTGACATCTGAGCACACACTGCATATATTACAACAACTGGTATTAAACAACACTTTGAAGTCGTATTGTTTTTTTTGTTTTTTTTTCCTTTTTTTACATTTTACATTAGAGATGTCATTTGGAGACTTTCATTCTTGAGGTCCAGTGTTTCTAATATTAGCTTCACTCTATAAATAGTAATGAAGTATTTTTAAACAAGCCATTAATTTGTTTATTGCTGACTAATAATTCATGTTTTCATCATAAATGTGATATGAATGTGAAATAAATGCACTACACAAGAGCTTGCTTCAATGAAAAATAACTTTTTTGCTCATGCCATGCATTAGAGTCCTGAATCCTCAAATTAACTGGTGTCATTTTATTGCTGACGGTGGGGTTGTTTAATTTTATTAAGTCACATTATCACATTTAGGGCTGGATGAGGAAAAAGAGAACTGTTGTGACATATTCTTACATTGTGATCATTATATTTACCACAATGCACATTTTTCTTTTGTCTTTAGGGTTTATTATTATTTTTCCTGTTGCATATCTTATAGTTTTTTCATCTTGTTTAACCTTTCATGAATAATTTAAAACTACAAATAACCATCTGGTCTCTTCAACTTTCATTCAGAAGGAAAAGTCAGGCTTCAAACTGGATTCAAATAATTATCTGACATTAATTATTAACATTAACCGACATGAAAATACTTAACATGATCACATTTTTGGCCATATTGCCTAGCTCTACTTCTGTCTAAACTTATGTGAGTGTTATGTTTACTACTAGTATAAAACTCTAACAGATAACAGTAACATCAGTAAATTTGATCTTGTTAGAATAAATCTGCGGTTCCCAATTTTTTGAGAACTTTCTCCTCCTGACCAAAATTTACAAAAATGTATCTTGAACTGCCATCACATTTTTACTGACTCCCCCATCATCAAAACAATGAATAAACACTTGTTGATTGCAGATAGAAGAATATCTTCAACACTTTTAAGCCAGTTATGGAATACCCCCCCCCCAATACATACACCTGGCATTGTTTGGTGAAGATGGTCTGTTTTGTTTGTGTTCTCTTTTAAAACTTGAAAGCTTTTGCCTGCTGGTCA
>JAPQRP010000012.1:8523489-8552871 GCA_037367295.1 Apogon hyalosoma | reverse complement strand
AGCTTTAATGACAGAATCAGCTGATCTTGTGTGTATATATATATATATATATATATATATATAAAATCACTTTCAAAACTGTATACAAGATGAGAACACAAAATAACCATGCAGATAATTTAACAAGGATGAAATCATATAGTCAACTTCCTCAGGGCAGAGTAAAAGATAAGAGGGATGGGTAAGTTACACCTCATACACTGTAACATAATGACATTTGGCATCCACAGCCACACTTCTCCTGTGAAGAACAGCTGCAGTGCGTTAGAGTCAAACAAAGCCCTTTTTTCCCCAAGTTACAAGGCTTTTTTTCCCTCTCCAGTAGCGCTTGCAAGCTATTGTCACTTGTAGCTAAGGCCATGGACATTACTGTGCTTTGTGAGTAAAAAAAACAAACCCAATGAACAAAATTTAGCAGATTTAAACAAGTTAAATTTAAGACTTTTTATGATCCATTTCAAATCTAACAGTTTTGGTTTTGTTTGATTGAGACTTCTGTCAACTTCAGTACAGATGGACAACTTTTGAAATGATCTGAACTCATGAATTCCTGATATCTGCTAATCCAAATCTCATATTGTAAAATGCTGTGCCATTTCCACACTGGAATGTTTTAGTGGCGTCACAATCAGGCAAATGCAGATCTTTCCAAAAGCTAATTAAAAACCTAACCTAACTTTATAGATGTCCATTTTTAACTTTAAGTTCACATTGCTGTACTGAAGTTACACACAGCAGGGTCAATTAACACCATAAGAACTAAATAAGTAAAGGCAGAAAGGGAAGTTTCATACTAAAGATCTGTGAGTGATAGTGTGATGGTACAGTGAAGAGCAGAGAACTCCTTTGACTTTCTCTTGTGAAAAATATATAGCTCACAGTTTTCCTCTGCTAGAGCAACGCCTGTGCCTCATTAAGAAATGTCAGTCAGGACCCTGCCCCCCTCAGCACTCTTACCCCTCCGGCTTTCAGTAGCTTCCTACGAAACTCCTCCGTTGGGTTGTTGAAGGTGAGCTTCTCGCAGCGCAGATGATTGACAGGCGGGTGGCCCTCCAGGTGGAGGAACAGGTCGTAATCGAAGCGAACTTTCTTGGGTTCTTCCTGATGTTAAGTGGTGATCCAGTCAGAGAGGGGTAGAGCAGAGTAACAATCAGTCTGTCATGACTTGACCAGTATTACTTTGATCACTTCTACCACAGTGCATCATGGAAACTGATGACGACATTTAATGTGGTGTTATGTATGAGATCTCACACATCCTTGAAATGGAAACCATGTAAATCATCCTCATATCTACCAATGTAAAGAAACGCATTGAAAACCTTAACGATATCAAGTGCTGCAAGGTGACAGTGGGTAAAAAGAATTCAAGTGAAATCTAAGTGGAATTCCAGGATTAATTAATGTATAAATGTTAGATGTACCTTGTTTTTGAAGTAAACTTCAATAGGGAGAATGAAGCCTGCGTATCCAGACTCCTCCACTTTGTAGGGTGGATCCTTGCACACTGAAATAAAAAGCGAGAAATGTCTATGAAGAAAGGACATCGACCTTCATGAAATAAAGGAAAAACAACAAAACATGAACAGTTCTCAAGAGTACTGCGTGGGTGCAGGTGAATACATGGCTGCTGACGTATGTTCGTGAATGGTAACAAATCTTAGTAATACCACAGTCCAAACACAATCCATAAAGTGAAACCAATCCATAAAGTGACTCACAAACAGAATATTTGGACAAACCAATCAGGAGAAAGCGGATGACAACCAAATACAACTTTTGCCTTTGCATCTGAAAGTCATTCAGTCATTACTGAGCTGCTAAACCTGCAGCTCCATCCTCATGAGATCTCATTAACTCCTGTTCCCATCACCTGCGCTGATGTATCAATAATAAAAAAAAAAAAAAAAAAGGTTTCCAGAATTAGAATCAGGGCTTTTAAACATGGTAAAAAAAACCCACCTGGCTCATGACATCCCTCCACCTCAGCCCCATGGGACTTTAAAGACAAACAAACTCCACTAGAGCTCAGGTGTTCTTCCCTGGAGGTGTGTGTTTGTCAGCCTCGGTCTCCATGGACACGGCTGAAAAACCACCAATTAACAGCATGAATGTGTTTACTGTGAGAACACAAAAACAAGCATTTTTTGCCATTATTAAAAAACGTTCTTTTTTCTTTTATTACTGCAGCTTCTCCTGAAAACACATAACTGTCCTGCTGAATTTAAATGTCCAATTCAATGAGTTCATTAAAAAGCTACTTCAGCTGTCAGCTATTGCTATCTGTAGTCTACTCACTTCCATGAAAACAATTAAAAAAAAACTTTTTTTTTAGTTGGGAAAGGGAACAACAATCATGAGTGGGGGTCTCAGACGTTAGATGTTATCTACATCTATTATATCAGGCTGTTTTGTGGGGACATTTTAAAAACTCCATAAACACACCACAGACTTATCATCTGAAGTTGGTATGAAAACACTTAGGGTGTATTTATTTACCCCAAAGTTCTCAAGCATTACCTCTACATTACACTCAAGTCTCTATCCACCAGGTAGATGAAAGATGTGAAAGTTTGCTTCTGGTTTTTGTTCTCCACCAACTCATCAGCTGTTTAGTGGTGGTGCAGATCAGTGAAAAATGCATAGTATGCACTGTGTATTTCATGATGAAAACAATCATTTCCCACCACCATCAGCAAGACAGGTGAGCATACGCTAAAACAGTTGCAGGCTGGACAGTTTGACACTGACCAGTTAATCACCGTGTCTTTGTCATGTTGAGAGGAACCATAAAGTTTGGTGCAAAAAGCAACAGCTTTCACATTTCACACAGTCACTTGCTTCAGCTCTTAAAATATCAATGTTCAATTTTTGACACCAATTAAATCTAGAACTAGCATTCAGGATGAATAAATGTTTCACATCAAAAGTGGGCAGAAACATTTGCACACTAAGGCCAGGTGGGTATTAACAAGACAATGCCATGTTTTTGGCAATATGATTTTTTTTTTTTGCTTTTTTGCCCTTATTGGTTAAACAAAACTTTAACTTGTAAAGGCAAAGTTCTCAATGCATTCGGTTCATTCTGTGCTTATTTAACACGTGTTTCTTCACATCATAAAAAAAAGGTTTTTTTTCTACTTGTAATACATTTAGTTATCAATGTATTGAGTTTGGCCTTTACAGTTGAATGTCATCATTAATTATGTGTATTTTAAGCTTAATCAATTTGTTATTCTGCCCTGGATTGGATGGAAATTTGCTCTGAACTAAACAACTATTAACAACAAAAATACATGTTTCAAATTATCCTCAGGGTTTTTTGGCTGTTCTGTGCAAATTTCAACCCAGCCCAGTGAAAAAAATTAGCAACTGAGGCTTCGGCTACACATACTAATGATGAAGTCTAGCCCCAAGGGTCAAACTTTACTCCAAATTCTATCATTTGTGCATTTTTAGAGCTTCAGGACTTTGCAAGGTCCCATGAACTTAATGGTTTACAATGTTTTCCCTTGAACAATTCCATAACACGAACTAGGAAACGTTTTATTTTCTGAGTGACTGTGTATGGAATGACCTATTAGCAATAACAGAAAAAGCAGCTTAAGAATGTATAATAGTATGAAGTTAGCTGATTATTAAAATCAGCCTATAATACTATATTCCTTATAAAATAATAGGACCATATTCTGCACCAAATATATTTAGTCTCACATTCAGGGCAGGGACATGCAGAGCATACACTAGAAAACAAAATTAAAAGAAAATGACAGCAGACAGTTTTGCCATAAAAATCAGTGTCAGTAGTTACCAGGCTTGAGTGTCAATCATTACTGTGCTCATTTGTGTCATTTTGAAACCCCGCCCCCTTCAAGTAGCACGAGTGATTGATGGCCGGGTGGTCGAGTCTGAGGTCGACCTCACCGTTGGGGCCAAGCCATCCTAAACCCAATACCACTGAGCAAATATTATGGGTTAGAGTTAATTGTGCAAGTGGGTCAGGTTCAATTACACACAGCTAAAAGACCCCATTCAGCACCACACCTTTACATAAACCAAGGGTAAGGAGAAGGAGATCAGCTGAGCCACATGAAAATGGAAAGGAAAACTCACACTCAGCCACATTAACTGGATACATGTGTTGGTGTATTTGTCTTATTTGCATGGATAACAAGAGAGATCTGAAGTGATGTTAAAAGGTTTGCTGTTCAGTAGGGTTTGGGGTGAGATGTTATTTTGAAACTTTTCCCACATTCTTTCCCAGAAACTATGTTATGTACATTAAAGCCTGACAAATACTAGTATACTACACCCTACAATCCATACCGATGTTTGATGGTTTGGCAGATCAGTATGTGTCATGTATTTAGTATGGATACATTGATCAACAACAAACACCTAATTTAAAAAAAAAAAAAAAAAAAAAAAAATCACTGCCCAAAACATAATTTGTCTTCAAGTGTCTAGTTTAGTCTGACAGAGGTGAAAACCCAGACATACTGTATTTGATTTACAATCATGACCAAAATAAATTAATAGATTTCTACGACAAACATTTACAGGGTAAAATACCATTCAGTAAATGCAATAATATCAGTTTACTCTAAAAATAATAATCAAACTGACTGTGAGATAAGATTTTAGGTGGTTTAACCTCATTTAATGTTAGAAAAACCACTGATGTCTGAATTATGTGGGTGTTGAGTCCAACTCATCATTGTCATTTAGTGGCATAACTTACAGCTGTGCAATAGCACAGTGGTTATTTTCATCTGTAAAATACAACGTTCTGTGTTGTGGAATTGCTGGAAGAATCAAGTGGATGCCAATTGCACATTTTTGTTCCATCAAGGAAACAGGATATTTTGGAGTGGGTACATTTGCACACATCTCCTGAGGTGCAATATATAAACTATATAAAAATGAGTTAAAAGTGAAAACTAGCGAAGATGAAGGAGAAGTCAGTGCTCCATCTTATTTGGGGTTCAGTGCTTCAGGTTGAAAAGGTTAAATGATCTGAAGGAGCATCTGAGAGGCAGAGATGCACAATGCGGTCACTGACCTGTAACAGAAAACTTGCCAGTGGTGACAGAAGCTTTCAAAGAAGGACAGGCCACGTTTATTACCGTTTATTACTGTGCCCTAAGTTTAAGCTGAGATGCCAATCACAGAACAATGCCAGTCACAATGTATTTGCCCTTTCTACACAGAGTGGCTTGTAATGAGGCCAGGGCAGATGCTAAAACAAAAGACATGCCTGGACATTCTTTAACAATACTGGCTTTAATTATCCAGTTTGGTTATGGCTTTAACTAATAATATCAACTAGTTTATATGCTAGTAAAGAATTATACAGTTCATTATTGTATTTCGTGAATTAAATAATAGGAGCTTTGTAATAATAAATAATAAAAAAAAAAAGTACAGTAACATCTGGAGTAAGGTTAGCCAATGTTACCTGCTCAGTGATGCTATGAATACTGCGATGTAAGAAAAGAAAGGATGTGAAGGTTTGCTCCAACAAAAAAGGCATCCCCAATAAACACAAGTGTATTTCACAAAATAAATTCTTCCCTTCATCATCTATGGTCATTTGCTCTGGGTAATGACGAAAGAACGAGGCCGCGAGTAGAAGCGGCTGAAACGAGTTTCTTTCGCAGGGTGGCTGGGCTCAGCCTTAGAGATAAAGTGAAGAGCTCAGACATCTGGGAGGAACTTGGATTAGAGCTGCTGCTCCTCCATGTTGAGAGGAGTCAGTTAAGGTGGTTCAGGCATCTAGCGAGGATGCCTCCCTGGAGAGGTGTTTTGGGTAGGTCCATCCGGGAGGAGACCTCGAGGCTGACCCAGGACACGCTGGAGGGATTATATCTCTTGGCTAGCCTGGGAATGCCTCGGGATTCCCGAGGAGGAGCTGGTGGAATTAGCTGGGGAGAGGACTGTCTGGGCTCCTCTGCTGAGGCTGCTGCCCCCTCGACCCAGACCCACATAAACGGGAGAAGACGGTATGGTACGGTAAATTCTTCTCTTTAAAAGTGTAGACTGTATTATGATTCAAAAAACATTGTGAAATTACTATTTTCACACATTTCTGAAAATATGAACAGACACATACAGCATATTTCCATGCAGAGATCTCATTAGGATGAGAGTATAGCAGTGTATAAAACATCCAGTAGTCATGATATGAGCTGCTCTAACAATGGTAGGTGGTGATTAGCAGCACAGTAGGGATGGCGTCTCTGGTTGACTAAGCACAGTCCTTTCAAAACAACCTCACTCTACAGTTTTCTGCAGAATTCTCCTGACCCAGACGACCTCAGACTAATCAGCTAACAACAGGACCCTAGAACCTGACCAGGGTCAAGCTTAATCTGCTAAGATTAAGACCACATCGCAAGAAACATCCACGTTTGTGTTTGAGCCAGCTCACTATAGATTAGAGACTCTGCAGGTGGTGAGGCGGATGCAGTTGAAGGTTGATCAGGGGTCAGAAAACCGTACACATCCCTCACTTCTGATCATGTGCAGTAACTTCATTTGATTAAGATGTGGCTGATTCGAGGTAAAGCTCAAAACTGTGGTCAGGCTACTGAATAATCATTAGCATACCCAACCAGGAGATACATCAAAGATCTGTAAAAAGAACAAAACACCAGCCAGGAATGGACATTTTTTTTGGGTTTTGGGTGATACGATCATGAGTGGACAGCTACAAGTTTAGCCATTCACACCTAGGATAAGAATATATCTTGAGAGACCACTTCAGATGGTTATTTGCCTCCTCTATATAAAAATTAATTAGTAAAAGAATAAACATTATTTGATGAAACAATTCTGAGTTTCTAGACCGACTATATATGAAATATGAAAACATGTGATGCCTTACTTCTTTTTATGATACTGTTGCAAAGTCAATAAGTATTTTAACTTATGCAGAGGATGTCAACTGTGTGGACGGTCCTCCAGTGTGGCCCAGCACAATTTCCCTTCAATATTAGCAACTGATTCACGATTTTAATCTTTCTATGATGCAAAATCTTTTTTATTTTTTTAGTTAAAATATACATTGTGCATGTATAGGCCTGCTATCAACTAACAATGATACTAGCAAACAAAAACATACACTTATGGATGTTAGTTTAGCTACATTGACTTAGCCAAATAGTTTCAGAAAACTGCATCTGGAATCAGTCATTAACATATACACAAAGGATGGACAACAGACAAACCAAAAGAATCCCATCAACACCTAACTGATACACTGCAACACGTCTGTCGGAAAAATATTGAAGTCAGAATGCTAAAAAAAGACACATTATGATGATGTACATCCCAGTACAAATTAATGTCTCAACTTGGCTTATTTGTGACTGAATCACCCAAATGATGCACATGTTAATGCCAGGTGCAACTAAAACCACACAAGTACCAAGCCACACCCACCTCAGGGGACCAAACACAGATGGAGAAGGATGTAAAGTGGAGTGGGGGATCGTAGAATCTTAGAGACACTCCTGATAACAGAACTAAAACAAACAGCACACACAGCGGGACGAGGTGCTGCCTATCGAACTCCTCTGAGAACCATTATGTGTGTATGTCAGGACATGTGCTACATCATCTTCAAGTGCAGGAGTCCCCTTGATTACAAGACCCCGGTGGGCAGCTGTATTGTTTTATCACAGTGGAGTCGTTTCATCCTTGGTTTTAAAGATTTTATCCTGCACTGGTGGGCAATCAGCATCCATCTACATGACTTCCACCTAACCTCACCTACTCCAAATGCAGCATCTTGTTACTATGTTGCTACATCGTTTGTGCCCTTTCCATCGATATCTAAAGTAGTCGGGAGCAGCAGCTGTCCTCGATGGGAAACAGCCAAGCTTGATTTTATCTCTACAGCTCTGCACTGCAGGCTAATATTTAAGGCCTTTCTCATATGTTTCTTTTGGCAATCTACCTCCCACAGCTATGACTAGAATAACTTTCTCAAGAGTTCTGTATGTGGGCATTTGTTGGGGGTTCAGTCAGAAAACTGGCTCCACCTGTGCCATCATTGACTTAATCCTTGTATTATCTTTCTGTTGACTGTGCTATTTTTGTGGTCCAGGGTCAAAAGCGACTGGATCCAGGTTTACTTAGGACTGGGTAATAAGGTCAAAAGTGTTTTTACTGTTTTTAGCAGTTTACTTCTGTCTACTAGAACTCAAACAGGGACAACTAAATGCATTATTTGTTAAAAATATCTTTAAACATTAGTAAGTTGTATGCAACTTTCTATCAAAATTTACTCTGACTCATTAAAATTTTAATGACAACAGATGTCTTTATGAGCTGCTGTCTTTATGAAAAGCTGTCAGTGTGTCAAAACAATGCCCCAACTCAAATTCAATATGTACCCAATACCCATCTGGAATAATCCATTGCCATATGTTTCTCTCATCTTAACTATAGTCAAAAGAACTTAAAATTATGACTTATTTCATTCAGAAACAAGTTCAAGTAGGAATAGTCTCATGTAAACTGGGTCTGTTGACCAATATCACAAAGAAGCGTGGTGTATTTAGTGATTTGGGCTAATTTATACGTCATGTTTTTATAAAATCACACCACAAAAGCTATGTTTGTTTCAATAATAACTTGCAGAGAGCATGGTATGGAAACATCTATGTTATTTCATTGCAACAACAAGAAAGAACTGCATATTTCTGAAATTAAAAATTTCGAGTCAATTTGATCCCTAGACAACTGCAGGGTTATGAATGTTTTGGACCAATGCAGGTATTGTGCTGTGGTGGAGATAAATGGAGATCCCCCAGACCTCACATGTTCAGACATGCTGAGCAGCATGGATTTCCTATGGGTCCTCTGGTTTCCCCCGCCATAAAAAAAAGGTACATATAGGTTAATTCTCCTGTCAGTGCCCTTGACCACGGTGATGTGGAGTTGGTCCCCGAGTGCCTTCAATGGCAGCTCACTGCTCCTAATGTGTGTTACAATGCTAGGTAATGTGTGTGTATTAGGATGGGAAAATGCAAAGCCAGAATTTCCCTACAAGGATAATAACTCAAGTTAACCTTTACTGTGCCAAAACTACAAACAGCTGATTACTTTGATAGTCTCCAATACTTGGAGTGACAAAAATGGGGCTACACATAATGGATATTTTCAGTAGTATTGATTGATTGATTGGTCTATAAAATCTCAGAATACGGTGTAAAACATCAGTGTTATGAAAAGTTCAAGATGCTAGCAAATGAATCGTTTAATTTACAAACCGAAGATATTCAAATCACTGTCACAGAGGAGTAAATAAACTGGATAACCATCAAATTTAAGAAGCTGAAATCTGAGAATTTCTTTTTGTTTTCCCCTTTCAAAAATGACAGATTAATCAATTATCATAATATAATAGATGACTTGTTGCAGCTCTGAGTTGTCATTTCAGTACGAGATCTGTGTGTGAATGATAATAATGTAGCCTGAAGAAAGAAAAGCTTTGAGAATGTGTTCCTTTATACTCAAGCAGTGTGAATAAACTGTAGTACAGAATAACATTCTCATTGGGTTTTGTAGTTTATGTACTGACAGCAAGACAAAAGTAATAAAAAAGGGAGGCATTTATGCCATTAGCATTCACTAAATAATCACAGCTAGATATATGAATATCTAGCCATTTAGCTGGTCTGACTAAATAATTGTCTTCAAAACTCCTGACAGATAAGATGAGGAAGCACTGAGGCGACCTTTGACTGAGCTGAGGAAGAAAATTGTCAATATTCATCGCTGTTAGCCAAACTTTGGATTCTATGACATACTGCATAAAAGTAAAATACCACAGATTGTGTGTTATTCGACTCCCTGACAATAGGGCTGCATGTTTACAAGAATGCAGTGATATGATTATTACCATGATACAGGGGTTATAATTCAATATATGGCACTTTCAGGAAAACATATTATAAAGGTCAACGTATAAAGATCATACCATCATATGGATGTTTGCTGTAATTGGCTGCTGTACAGAAGCACAAGAATGTAAGCAAATCACTTCATGAATTAGACAATTTATGAAAAAAACAAGACACCAATGACCTTTTATTTTAAATAGTTGGACTTGCATAAAAATGTACCAAAATAGCAAAATGATGAATATGGGTTCAGAGCAGCATGAGAATGCTGACCATGATAAAGACCCATGAAATAGAAAAATAAAACAATTTCCTGATTCATTCACGGTGACGACATTGTTAACACACAAGTAAACATACCAATACTTTCACAAAATTGTGTGAGAAGGTTCTAGAGACAACATGCAATTGAAGGTGTCCAGAGATACAGTGATTTTATACAGTTCAACAACGTACAATGGTGTTACTGGCTGGAGATGGAAAGGTCCACATCCTTCCGAAGTCTTGAACACAGCAAAAACAAGATGAAAAAATAAAAATAACAGGTACAGGGGAGGGTCTCTGCTGGTAAAAATGTCACCATGCACCGACAGAGGGTCAACACTGAAGATTAGGAGGGATTATCGGATACCTCTATATCATGATTTTTTGTTAACTTTTATTTTTTTAAGAAAAATGTGCCCAACTTTATTTATTTGTTTGACAGGGACAATACAGTCAAACATAGTTACAAGTTTGCAGCTGATGTGATGCATATAGCGTTTATAGCTAGTGCTAATTCTTAACTCCAGTCCCCGGTTGGGCTATTCCACAACATTGCAGTACAATATAAAATATACATCATTTAAAACAATTATACCATACAATTCAATCATCCAGTGTCACATTTATATGATATGATGATATGATTTAATGTTAGCATGAACAAATCAAGCCAACAAGGAACGTTAGAAACTCACTTTTCTACAAATCTACCTTAATCCTTCAACTGATATATGTAAAACCTGTTAAATTTCAGCTAAGAAATGAAAAGCTGACAATAATTAGCCATGACAAGAAATCGATAATCTTTCATTCAACTTCTTTTTCCTAATTTAACAATTTTAAAATTAATTTGAAGTCCATATTTCAGATTCAGTTCAATACTTCTTAGTTTTTAGGATATTTATAGTTTCCAACTTTAGTATTAGTTTAAGAATGTCTACAGTTTTATTGTGGTGTACATAATTTTGTTTTTAATTCAACATAAATACTTCTATATTTTTGATGAGTTAAATATGTGAGGAGACAAATGTTTTGCTTTTTTTTCTCCAAATCAAGAGTAAACTTAGTCAACTTGCAGCCATATAAATCTACAACAAAGTATGACAGCAAATCAACTCATGTAAAATTAAATTTAATGTAATATAACCACACTCACCGGTACAGTAAAAGCTGCCACTGATTGTGGCAACCCTTTGGGCTCGTTTATCTCACTGATGCAAAGTGAGGTTGTGGTTCTTTTAGCCAAAATATGGCAGCTCTGGTGTATGGAGGTGCTGTAAATAAAAGACAAATGTTTTATGGCAGGCGCACGTGAGAAAAGGAGTGAAAGAGCTGCCAACAGACAGCCCATATAAACCATGCTTCAATAAACCACTTCCTCCAACCTCCTTTCATTGACTAAACCGAGGGAGAGCAGGCATTTACAGCCCAGTTCCTGTTATTTGGTGGTGGCTACCCCATCTATCGGCGCCCCCTCCCCTTCCCCCATCCTTTCATGCCAGCAGCAGCCGCCAGCCAGCAGCTTTCATGCCTCATGCTTTCTTTGTGCTCCACCTATACAAGTAGGTATGATTTCTGAGGAATCGTAAAACAATTACTGCCAAATACCAGAAGCTCTTTGATTTCTGCCAGACACTGTAAGGGGGGAGAGGGCTCGCAGGAGGGGTCTTTGAGCTGTTTGATTACTGAGTGGATTATTTTCAAGCAGAAACGTCAAACTCAACCTCACGATTAGTCTGTAATGAACTCGCAAACACTGAAACTGCCCTCCTTCATAAACTGAATGATCTTGATTTTCATTTTGAGATTCTGGGAACGTCCAGCAACCGGCTGAAAAATCATGTTTTTATAAACACACCATGGCTTTCCACATAAGAATATGAAGCAGCCAGTCAGTGCAGGAAAAGTAACCAGCTAAGAACACTATTCCATCATATACACTGATCATATTATAGATTTTAATGAGTTTGTCTCAGACAATTTGACATCTTGTATATTTTAACCTACTGTGCATGGCAGTTGACATTTAAAACCACACCTAACCCTGCCTGAATTATCTGAACTTATGTAGCTAATAAACGTATTTTACTACAGGAACTTCCTTTACATTACATTTAAAAAAAAAAAAAAAAAAAAAGAAACACGATTTGGACTATTTTACATTAGTTTTCATGACTGGTCAATGGCAAAAACCAGGACATTTTCAAGTGTAAAATGTCAGTGTGAGGTTATTATCTTTGACTGTTAGTGTGTTTAATGTTTTCATCACATTCTACAATTGGCTCTGCTATAAAAAGTACAGTTTAAATACAGCAGACATTACTAATTTGTTCGTTCATCAGTAGACGTCTTAATGCTTGCTGCACAACCAACAAGTAGCACTGGTGCAACTTGGTAGCCAAAACTATTTCAACAGAATCTAAAATTAATGTAATAAACTTGCTGGCTGGACTTTCTGGAACTAGAACTGCCATGACACAAGCTGTGACATTCCACTCACTGAACATTTTTATTGTGCATATGCATTAAATCATCTAGACTGACATTTTAGTGGAATGGCAATTTCTGCATTTCATTTTCACTGAAAATTATAAAAATTATGTGATTTTTGCTGGGGTCTGCAAGAAAAAAAACCCTTTTCTCTTAGTGTCTGGAGAATCAAATGTGATTTGTAGCAGGGGTGTCTCTGTAGCTCACCATGCTTCATTTTTAATGGTGTTGTGACATTTTACTTATCAGCTTCTGCAATTTGGACATTCCACTTTATCAAAAATTGATCCAAATGCACCGTGGCTAACCGTTCAACACCACTTAGAAAGTGTTTTGGTTTTTTTTTTCAGTTTATCAGCTATTCTGATAATAATTTTAAATGTTTCAGTCATATCTCAGGGATCAATTTAATCATGTTTTTTTGTTCTACCTCTCAGCAGTGAGCAACTTACCGATCTTGTCAGCTTTGGATGATTTGTTTCTCAATTGTGCATTGAACGATGGAGGGAAAAACACTTTGAAAGGTTATCTTAACCATTCAGAGTACTTTGAACCTCGCAACTGGCAGATCAATCAGTAGAGTACTACGGTGTAGTATCATGATGTCACTGCTGTGTGCTTTTTGACATTTTTTTAACACAATACCAACCCCACATGAGCAGGAAATCTTTTGTCAGCGTATCAACAGTGGTATCATCACAGCTCAGGGAGATCACATTAGCAAAGCCACAGCAAAGAGGAAAGGAATGCGCTGCAGCTTCTGAGCTGTATTTCGGCTTGAGGAGCTGTGTCTTATGCATAGGTCAATGCAGTGACTTGACTTATGTGGTATGTGCACACAAGCCGCAAATTAAGCCTGAGTGGAGGATGAGGGAAGTTAAAAGGTTTCATGCACAGAGCCCAGGAGATGGCCAGAGGCTAACATGTTGGCCCAATCATTAAAGCATCAATCTGGGTGTGTGTGTGAGTGTGTGTGTGTGTGTGTGTGTATACACTGCAAGAGGCTTACACTGTCGCCAATCTGGCTAACAGAACACTCTTTCTTTAAGGAAACAAGATACTCTTCCACTGTTAACACGTTCCCTCAACTCCTATTGTCTACTGTGACTACAGTTACAGTTGTCTCGTCTGAGGGAAGCCTTTTGTAAAGCCTAAGACATGGCACGGGAATGTAAAGTTTAGTTAGTGTGTAATTGTTGATATATCCAAGTTTCAAGTTCAGAGTCATAAAAAGCAGCAATGATCCAAATGATAACTGGACACATTGACAAGTCTCATATGGATGTCATTTTTGGTTTAACAGAACTATTTTCAAAGAATACACAAACATTTTTTCAAGAGAGGAGGAGTTCAACAGAAGGACATTTTAACCAAAATTTCCCACAGTGTTAGACTGGTTTTAATGATGTAGATACTAATGTAGTGATGAATTACTGTTGTTGAGCAGATGTTTCTGGACTAATCCACACAGAAGCACCACACAAGAGTGAGGCTGAATTACAGGGTTGTACAGGACATTCAGGTGGACATGAGGATTGGTGATGCAGGTGGAAAAATGTACCGCGATTAAGTGTTTCATTTAAGGAGATATCTCTAATCACTGATAATCTTTCAAGACTTATAAAAAAAAAACTAAAGGGAAAAAAGGCAGTTATTTAATAAGGCACACAGGTAGTAGAATGTAAAGCCAAGGACAAACCAGTAACTTGTGTGTCATTCATGTTTCAGAGGTAGATATTACTTTTCACCATGACAGCGAAGGTGCAACACAAGAATACAATGAAAATGACTGCCTGTTTGTGTGCCACTCTGGCCTGTTTATGACCCAGGGATTTATTCATGTAACAATCTTTGCATGTTAATGTGCTGTCATGCATTTAGGGTCAAACTTGAATACTTGTAACAAAGTGAACTCATTTAATTGAGTCAAATTTTTGGACAGTGTGTAAGAAGTTTCAATTCTCAAAATCACAATTTTACTACATAGACAAAAATGTTATTATTACACAAAGACCTTTTATTACCCACATAAGCTGCATAATATCCTGTTGAAGTGTGACTTTGACTTTGTGTGCCATGACAAACATCATTTCTGATCCATTTTCAGCGCCTCCCTAGCACAATGTTGTTCTACTTTCCACCTTAAAAAGACCTAAACATAAAAGGGCTGGGTTGTTACACCGGCCATGCAAGCTGAGACACCATCCAACCCCCTTTTTTCAACCTAGAAAAACCTCCGTTTCAAGTGGATTTTTCCTGGAATGAGAAGCGGCTCTGCTCTCCTTCCCTCAAACTCTTTACACAAAGCTCGCCCATTTCTTTCCCATTACACTGTCTTCCATCTTTCCATAAAAGTGACAATCCTCTGAAATATCACAAACACCTTTGAAGAGATGCCATCTCCAGAGTAGATTAAATGGCAGCCGAGGCACCAAATGAGGTGCTTAAGCAGCATGAGCCGCTGCCGCCTATTGCCAAAATAGCCCCCCTCCGCTGGTTCCAAAGAGCTTCTTTACCTCCATTTGTTGAAAACGGCATTGCCATTTGGCCGTCACCATGGCAACACTTCAACGCTGGCCCGTTAACTGCATGGCAATAATGAAGCGCGGTGGCAGCTTTACTGACTGATTCGTCATTAATCTTAATGTGTGTCTGGCAGCTTCTCTGAGCTGCTCCACAAATCACCAAGTGTGGGAGGAAGTTACACTCACAGCCTCTTATTACTTTCTCATTCTGACCGCTATCTGTGTTGTCAAAATTCATAAAAGTGACAACATGTTGATAAGACCTTTGAGCAATAAAGATTGAGCAGATGAGTGTTTGCTAGTGTACCATGTGAGCCTGCCTGTCGTCAGCATCTTTATAAGAGGGAATGAAGTAAGGTTGCACCGATCTGATATTAGGATCGGATATTGGCCCCAATATCAACATTTTTACTGGATCACGGATCTGAAAAAGCAACTGATCCATAAGACCAATCCTTCACCTTTCAATTTTTACAACACGGGCTACATCACGCATGCTGAGAGTAGAGTGAAGTTGTTGCAAACACAGACAGACAACATGAAGCGAACTAAGGGGGTCTGTGATTCGGAGGTTGTAGTGTAGTTGGAGTTTCAGTGTTTAATGACCAGACGGGTTTCTTCTCAACCTGAGCGTTTCTTATAAAACATGCTGCTGCTTACAGAACACAAACAGTTAACTGGCACTCGACATCTTGAAAGTGTAAAGTATTTTTCTTTTGTCAACACAATCTAAAGGTACTTCCTGTTTTGACAGACTTCAAAATGTAAGCACTTCATGAAATTACTTAAAGCGTTTTCTCTTAATAATTATCAGCTTTGTTATGACTCTCTTTTACTATTAACAATCAACTGAAATATCTGAAAATAAATAAATAATGCATCCTTTTAATATAAATTTAAACCTACATGAATTGCCTGGTTTTCTCTAAACTCAAATAAATTAGTTACAACAGAGGTATTTCAGCTTTACCACACCAGGTAAGGCTTGTAGCTACTTAAATTAACAATGATATCGGATTGTTATTGGGTATCGACCGATACACAAAGCCCCAGCATCAGAACTGAAAAAGTTGGATCGGTGCCTCCCTAGAATAAAGCATGGCTGACACAGATCTACACTCTTAAATTAAACCTTTAAGCGAAGTCAAGAGTCAGTGATAGGTTTTTGAAATCTATGCGATAAGGTTTCAGTTGCTCTTTCTTCTGTGAAACCCTGACATGCCGTTGGGATTCTCTGAAGCACATAACAAACTCCTTCCTGCTCCCGGCCGGACTGAAGGTTCACACACATAACCTCCATTTATCAACACAGCTGTCAGTCATGCACGGCAAGACCCAGGTGGAAGTACATTAGGGCTTTTATCTAGACACACTGGGTCAGAATTTTTTTAAGAGGAGCAGTTTAATAATGTAGGTATACATTCAAAAAAGGTAGGAAAGCCTTTGAAACTATAGTGTTAGTGTGCTGCCATATGCCTTTGACAAATCAGGTGAAACAGAGAGAAGTAAAAATCATGTTCCACTCCATTTACTTCAAGATGGGCTCTCTCCTCCCAGCACTGTCCCACTCCTCATACTAAATATCAGGTTTCCAAGGATACACAGGATGTAACCAGTCAGAGCCACAAATTTTCCTGCTGGCCATAAAAGTCAAAGAAAATGCAAAAACTGTTTTTCTATTCCAAACAGCGTATCAAAGAGTCACACAGGTTTATTCCGATGTGTTGAGTGGACAGCGAGCTGCAACGTGAAACATGCAGGGGAAGGAAAGGCTGCATTCTGAAGTGTATCATCCACAGCTGTAGGTAGTAGGGGTGTAAGAAAATATTGATTCTGCAATATATTGCGATATTTCATTTCACAATACTGTATCGATATTAGAAAGTAATGTATTGATTATTTTAGGTGTTTATTCAAATACAGGTATGGTGGAGGTTCATTTTTGTTTTTTGTTTCTTGTTTATATGTTATTTACTATTATTCAAGGCTGTCTTATTAAATAATGGTCATTTAAAGCATCCTAAAAGCACTTTTTGTGTCTGAGAGAGGCAGATGTTAGTTCTTTTGTTGGGATTGTACAAAAATATTATTACAATGTTCGTTATGAACCAATAGAATATGAACATTTGAGCAGGATCTTAAACTGTAATGTCTGTAAAACGTAATTTAAGTTTTAAGTTTTTACACAGGAAAAGTTTGTGATAAAATAAAAATGTGTCTAGTGTTTGTGCATATTTCTGGTGTAATTCAATTCTTCCAGGAAAAAGTAAAAAGAAAAAGAAACAAAAAAATTGCCTTGTTAACAGTATCATGATAAGTTGTGATATATTGTATCAGGATCCTAGTATTGTGATTTGTACTGTATCGCCAGATTTTTGCCAATACACACCCCTAGTAGGTAGACGGCTTTACACACTGTGGCCACAAAGAGAACAAAGAGTGGGCATTCTTGGATCAGACTGGCCTTAGTGGACTTCTCACTGTCAAACACAAAGTGCAAGTCAATGACAGGCAGCTATGCAACAGAACAGAATTTTATAGACCATTTATGTCAGAGCATGAGTCATAATCATTATTTCCAGCCTTTCAATACCACTCACACCCCACTGTTTCTTTTATCCAAGTTGAGATTAGTCGAGACGGTTAATGCTATTTTCGCACTGAACAACTAAAAGAGTGAAAAACTTTACACACAGCTTGAACAAAATTAGGAGTGGAAATAATTATTTTCACAACTGCCAGCCATTAAGGCAATCAATCCACTATTTGTTTGGTCTGTAAAATCTAACAAAAACAAGGAATGAGACACATCTATCAGGAGGATGGAATCCAAAGGTGATAGCAGTAGATTTAATTTGTCAATTAATCGATCACTGCAGCTCTTTTCTAAATACAAGCGAATAGTCATAACCTTAATGCTGTTACTTTTCTTTTTTAAGAGAATAAATACTGACTCCTCAGTCCTGCCTTGGCCTGTTTTCAGTACAGAGAACATCATCTATGTAAGTATTACCAGCAAAAGACACAAAATAGTCACTGCAACAAAAAGGATCCAGTCAGTGTTTGATTATGATTATATGACATATACACATTTACTGCTGTAGAGTTGTGTTTCCCTACCTTAGGGACCCAAAATGGACCACAGACTTGTTTTTACAGGGTCCTCAATTGGTAGACTCGAATGCAAAACAGTCCTATTCTATGGCAGTAATTTAAACAGAAGAAGGGTTTTTTTTTCCCCATTACATTTTTTTTGGTCATTTTCTTTCTGTTCAGCTCAGATACTGTGTGCATGGGGCATTATTGCCTTTGCAAACCTAGACTCTACCTGAACTAATGTTGATTTTGACTTCTGATTCCCTCATTCTAACTTACAGGCATGATGTTGAAATGAACAACTTTATACATTTTAGCGTCACCAAAGCCATCTGACAATGCATATTAGCTCAATTTATACACATAGAAAGCTTGAAAAAAACCAAGTAAAAAATAACAGTTTTGACAGTGGAAAGGTAAAACTATTGTGTTTGCACAAGTTAACATTTGATTTTGCTGGAGACTAGTGTGTTGTAAACAGTGCTGATCAGGTGAATTAGGCAGCGAAAATCAGTAAAAATCCCTAAGCATTTTTGTAAATTTGGGTGCTGGAGAGAAACCTCATTTCAATTTTCTTCCCTTGTTTTGAAGGGAAAAAGTTTGGGGAAAAATGCTGCTGAGGATTAAAACGGAGTTTATTTTAACTACTTTATATAATGCTGTGTAATTTAACCAACAGCAACGCATCATCCTAAGATCCATAAGATCTGTCCTGAGCTCAGAAAGTGGGTCTGTTTTCAGCTTTTTGACAATACATTTTCTAGTAAAAGGAAGATCACTTTAAAGAGTTTATTTAGCCTTAAAAGGAGGTGAATTTTTCCAGCCCATAAACGAACATATAATTCTTCCATTTATCACAAACGCTCAAGATCATCACATCCTATAGCTATATGGTTTGCAAAAAACAAGAAAGGAATGAAAAATTGTAAACTCAGAGGTAAAAGTAGAAAGTATTGTCTTGTGCTTGGATCTGGGATATGGTGGAATTGAGGTTTCAAGTTGCATGAAGTGGAAATACTCAACTAAAGTACAATCAAATTTGTTCAGAAGTAAAGTACTTGAGTAAAAGTACTGGGTTTACATTCCACCTCTGCACTTGGGGTGTGTTTCAACAAGCACCATGAAAGCATCTGAAGACCCAATAGATCAGGAAGTACGTCAGCTCCACAGACTTCAGAGACATTGGAAAAGTCTCATGGCATGTGTCGCTGCATGAGGTGAGCTGATGGTAAAGTATTCTCCTGCTGGGCTTTAAGCCACATATCACATTTATCAAGACTAGGCTGAAGTGAAGAACGTGCAGAGAGAAAGATGCAACTGCACAAGCCGAAACTCATTAAGCACCGTGTAATCAAAGACCTTTTAGAAGAACCTTTGAGCTTTGAAGGTCCGATATCAGGAGATAGGAATTTGATTTATATAGGGTGCTTGGAGGCATTAGGGTAAATGAATACAGGAGAGGGTTTCCAACATGCTGTATGGACTGGAGCTGTGCCAGACATGGCTTTTTCTGATCCTTTCACCGTCGATTTAAGAGCTGCATATTAATCAAACAACAATCAAGTTAAGATACTAGTCCTTTCCAGCAGCATAAAGATATTTCATCTCAATTTAAGCTGATTTTGAGGCAACAGAGATACAGTAAAGGCTTTTTTTCATGAGGATACAGATATGGTGTTACAGAGCTACTACATAAATGTATAAAAGTTAATTTAAGTCTCAGTGTGTAAATCCAGTTAAAGCAGACCTACAGGTCTGAAAGTAAAATACAAGGAAAAGCATTCTGGCAACAAAAAAGCTCTGTGTCATCTTTTGTTTTATTTTCCATGAAGTTACTGAACTACATGCCTTGGTGAGTGAAGTTAACACCACATTTTCTTTGTCAACAGTCTCGTCTGAGGGATTGCACAGTAAAGGTTAAAGCCAATAAAACTGGAGCTCATAAAAAGAAAAGGTCTGAATCAATGGCCTACAGCTGAGCAAGCACTTTGGCAGTGCATTCAAAGGCATTTTATCATTTGCCCCGTCATTTTTTTAATTCACATGATAATCGGTGAAGACAAACAGCTTTGGCGATGACTCCGGTGATTCTCTCTGGCCCGAGTGTTGCTGATGTTTCTGGTCTGAGTTATATTCATTCACTAATGCGATCCAGCAGCTACATCATACTGCAGTTTATCAGTTCGCTAGAAGCCAGGTAATAAAAACAGTCAAAAAGTTTACCATGACATGACAGAGAAAAACATGAATCCATGAGTTAAGTTGCTGGGGAATAACTGCACAATATGAGGAAAATCTGATGTGTGATAAAACTGTTCATGATTGTGACGTTATGACTTGTGATTAATAAATAAATGGTGCAATGTGCATATTAGCTATACTGTAGACATCCTATCTTTCTGCTGTACTGCTAATATAGAACCCAAACACATAATTGAGTATGAATAAAAAGACATAGATTACTTCAAACAAGTTCACAATTTTTTTTTCCAGAGTCTTTTCTAGAATGAAATGATGAAATTTAATTTTATTTGACCAAAAACTGAGCACTCAAAACATTTTTCTAGTGTTGAAAGAAGACTAAAGCGGGGTACACACATAAGGATTTTTTTAAACCTGAAGAGATTTTTTTTTTTTTAATCTGTTCCAGACCCTACACATGAAAATAGAAAAATATGGCACTGACCAGTTTTGATCATACTGTGTGTGTGTGGTGTGCTCCAACAATCTCAACACAGCACACCACACACTACGATTCTATCCCACCACCAATCTAGAATCTAGTTCTCCAAGCCAGAAATCTCGTGTGATCAAACATGATCTAACAAAAACGAAGAACAAGAAATATAACAACAACCGGAAAACACAACACACAACATGGAAGAGGACATACGAGAGGAGGAAATGATAATGTTCTTGGGACTATTTTTGATGGAAAAATCCCAAATTTCTGACATCCAACAAAATTTATGTCTCAGGTCGGCCATGCATGTTTTTATTTACACCTGCTTCCTTGTTCCTCAGTCAGCTCGCTTCTTGATTGGCTACATTCTGTTCCACGTCACAATTCACGGACTCATGACTCGCGAGTCGTCGGCTTTCCCCACACACGAAGATTTTTGGTCGTAAATATTGAACAAATTTAATATTTACGATTGTCGGCCCCGACCCATTTCAGAGCTGATTATCGGTACAAATTCACTCTCAACACACCTCAGACCATAGGATAATCTGATAGGATAATTTTATAAAATATACGATAATCTGGAGTTTGCTGTCCTTGGCCGGGAAGGGGGAAAATCAGGACAAAAACAGCCCGGTTATCTTTATGTATGTACCCCGATTTAAGGACACAGTTGGAGGATTTGGAGGGTCTTCATCAAGAAAATCCTATGTTCATCAATAACAAATAAATTATGTTATGTCAATTTGTACCATTGTTATTATCATATCTGTAGGCAAAAATGTGGAAAATGGCTCCACATTTGTTTCACTCTAATAAGCTTCGGTGATCCCCAAAATGGCTTGCATACAACACCTAAGACCTAAAATGTCTGCTTACTTTTGTCGTATTTCCTGTATTTTTTATATTCACTGCAATTCATGCAGCCTATAATGACTGTTCATATTGTGGTGACAGTGAAAATGCATGTATCAGTCAGCGCTAGACTGAAATTGTGACCCATAACCGATATCTTCTATAAAGTTGAGACAGTTTTTGTACCTCTCCTTTCTGTGTCCACCCACAGTCATAATGAACCAAAAATATTTTCACCCTATGGATAAGATAAAACTCTAACATTGCTTTGTCAAACAAAAAAACAAAACAAAATTCACACAATATCCTGTAAAGTAAAGTGGACTAACCAAATACTTAAGAATGACAACAAACAGATGCAGGCTTTAGTTTAAAGATTTGTGTACTTCTGTGGAGTTTGTGTTGAAGTCAATTAATTTTTCTGCAAAAATCCTAAAAGCTCACTGATGACTTCTTCACTGCCGCCTCCTCATTCTTCTGCAGCAGCAACAGCAACAACCATACAATTGACTTAGAAATACAGTCAGCTCACATTAACTGAGTGCAACGGATGAGCATTTCAAGCAAAAATACTGATCAATAATTGCTCTTAAGAAGTCATGACTGGACAATAGCAGGGTTTGGGTGGGGAGCTAATTACATCTGCTGTTTTATCAGGTTGTGGTTATACTTTTAAGAGTTTGAATTCTGGAATATGCCTCTAGCAGTGATTGTCGCAGTAGTGTGTGCAGCCTGCGTGACAGTAGAAGAGCTACAGAAGCCTAGCTAAACTTTGTTACGTGTGGCGTTGGCAGACACATATTCTTTAAGTTGAAAACCTAGTGAACACTGATGCACACTCCTTTCACATTAATCTAGACCATTAATTGGTTGTGGGTCAGTCACTTGTCACATCTATCACATTCTTGCTGAATGACTGAATGGTTCCTGACCTGATACCAGACACAGCTAAAATACAAGGCTAAATATATTTAAGATACAAAATGATAGACATATGATGTAATATACTGTAGCTATGTGCATATTAGCAAACCATAGTTCAACAAAAGACCAGCTCCTAACATTACAGGCTCCAACACAAACTTTGCAGAAAAGCACGGTTGGATATCGAGCCGTTGAAAACATTTGAACATTTGCCACTGAACAGTGGCCTCAATATTAATGCTACAAATCCATTTTGATGCAGTGCTCTCCATTTATCTTTATACTTGGACCAGTTAAAATGTAGGCTAGCTTAGACAGCGCTGATATTTAGGTTGGTTATTTAATGGCGCTCAGGCTGATTTGGGTGAAAATTCGCCTATATGCTGAATTAAGATTCAACTACACCAATAACAACACAGAATGACATGATACAATATACAGTAGCCAGTGACAAAACAGTTATGCATTTGTAGACATACTGATAAACTCTAATGTTCAGTAGATTTGCTTCATGGAGAAATCACCTCCAATACTAACGTTACTGAAGCCACATTCAAACTATGGACAGTACAGTGGAACAAGAATCTGAAAAATCTTCAATTAGGCTTACTCATCTTCCTGTGGGGAGAAACACCTAGCACATACTGAGGCTGCATCATTTCATCATCAATAAACCTTCCAAATATTTTTTGGTCCAATGGCTCAATTGTTTTGTCCATAAAATGTCAAACAATAGTGCAAAAAGCCCCCTTGCAGTCTCTCTGAGCCAAAAACTCCCACATCGGTTCTGACCAACCTACATTCAAAATGTTTCATTTTCTATCTGTAAACCACAAATCAGAGCGTTAGAGAAACCTGGAAATATTTCACATTTCTACTTACCAAACAACACAGAAATTATTAACAGTTTTATGGATCTAGTGCTGATCTAGCCGACACTAGTTCACCATTAAAAATAAAACTGGAGTTTGTGTTGCATTAATTCAAGACTGTCAGACTAGATGTTAAATACGACATCTCACCCAGGGTCACATGCAGTGAACAACATTAAGAATGTATAGATCCGCTTCTGGTGCTCAGACCACATAACTAAATCCAGAACATCAAAGACTTTGTATTCTGCAGCGCTGTTTCACACTGAATGGTTGATCAATCCAACCAGCCAAATCCAACAAAACATCCACAAAGGCTCTACTTGTTGCTGCTTTTTCTTTACAAGTTTCTAGCTCTTAAACTACCGCTCAACATCTGAGCTTCTGCTTCATGTCCTTCACTCTGTGACATATTCAGACCTATTTAAACGAGTGGAAAAAAGGTTGCATCTATAAGGAGTAATATACAGATGAAAGCATCACTTAAGCACATTATGCCACAGTACAAGGGTTTTCGACACTTTGCTTTTTCTGCTTTCTTTTCATTTGCATAGTGCCACCTAACAGAACATTAAACTGTCTCTAAACTACTTCCACTTCTCCACGTACGTTTCAGCCATAAATCTTACTTGTATGCTACACAACCCTAGAGAAATCCTTTGTTGCCACCCTGCACACAGATCAGAGGTCAGTGTCAGCCAAAGGGGCTCAATGGCTTGATCAAGGACACATGAGCACCACACATGAGCACCATGGATGCTTGAGTTCCCCCTCCCTCCCGGCTGAACCAAAGAAAACCCAGCCAAACAGAAACAGTAGTAGCCCCTACCTCTTTTTGGTTTGGGGAAGCTTTCGTGTAGGTGAAAAACAACTTTCTCCACAAAGTGCTGAATGTTGCTGTGCTCTGGTCCGCGGACAAACACCATCCAGTCGTGGGTGAAGCCTTCCACTGTGGGTTTCTTTCTGACCTGGGCACGATGACCAAGTTCTAGTTTCACCTGAACAGCACCCTGTGGACATCAAAATCATATTAAAAGTGAATGCTTAAATCTGAGTAATATCATTTAGATGGAATTTAATTAAAAAGAAAAACATTGGTATACTGGGAAAATGAATGAAAATTACATTAAAACCAGGCTGGAGTTTCTTGCTTTGTGTCTATCGCCCTGCAATAGTGTGTTATGTGCAGAAATTCACTGAAAAAATAGTCATTTTATTTTATTTTTTGAAAATTAACATCCATGAGAAAACATGACATGGGTTCTTTACTAATACTTACTAAAGGTCTGCAGATTAGATTTAACCTCAAGACACATCTTTATACTTCACACTACAAAAATGTGTCTCCATTGTTCTGTATCATTAGATAACTTTAAAGATAATGCAGTAAAATCACTTAAGAAAGTTGACATTTTTCTCACATATAATGCTACCTTATTATAGCGGGTCTGAAATTGTGTTTTCAATTCCTATTGTCAAAAAGTCCTGAACAAAATGTTACAGCAGTCCCGGGTTGAGTCGTATTAAGCGTTTTAATGAATTCATCCAGGAGACAGTATCGGGTCTAGCTAGCCGTACGGCTGGAAAATCCTCGTTACGGAGTAAAAAAAAAAAAAACACCGACACCTCCGGTGAGACGATAAAAAGCAAAACATCCAAATCCTCCGCGAGCCCTGGCTGACACACAAGTCGACTAACGGCTACTTACCGAGCCGGCCATCCTGGAGGCCCCGCGTTACTGTTATTTCATGGAGAATTAGTTGTGAACGAGAGTAGAGGTGAGTACAGTTTGCCTATGACGGCGGACATGGTCTCTTCTGGACTGAAGTCAGACTCAAGACTTTGAAAGGCTCACCGGCGGTCAATGTCCCGTAACGGCGGAAAGAGACTCCGGTACGGGTTTTCAAAATAAAATAATGCGACTGCACTTTAACGCATCACAGACATAAGAGTAATAACGATACTACTAATACTACTACTACAAATAATAATAATAATAATAATATTTCTTCTACTACTACTACTGCTACTTCTACTACTAATAATAATATTTCCACTGCTACTGCTAATAAAATACAGAGAATAACTAAGTGATGGGTTTTTTTTGGCATAATAATATAAATCTCTTTTTTTTTCTTTTTTTCTAATCATCATCTGTTTCCAGAATACACTTTAGTCAGTGTTTGTATTGTTTTTTACACGTCTGAAATAAAAAAATCATGTATTCAAAATATATATTAATTATAATGAACAAACATAAAAACCATAACAGTTTTAAGAACATTTCTGTAAATAATCTGAAATAAAAGTCTGATGTAAGTGTAACAAACAGTATTTCAAGTTGTATATTTTACAAAGTCACATCAGCTGATAATGTGTAGTATCTGAATTTACATTAGGTCGGCAAGACTTGGTGAAAAAGTCACACTGTGATTATTGAGGACAACATTGCAGTTGTGGTTTAGGTCTACTTGCCTGTCAACTCAACTCAACTCAACTCAACTCAACTCAACTCAACTCAACTCAACTCAACTCAACTCAACTCAACTCAACTCAGCTATTCAAACTATAAATACTACAAAGACAAAAATAAATAGATAAATAATTGCAAATAAAAATGCAATTATCACTTTGCATGCATAACATAGTACATCTCATTGCTTAGTGATACTGATCCAAAGTGTCAACATACACACTAGAGCCTTTTACAAATGTGATTGTATTAAAAAAAATGATGTTTTTGTTTACTTTATTTAACACCTCAGTAATGACTTATGTAAATTTGTTGTTCTGTTTTGACTGCCTATGCTTGCTATGTTTTATTTTAGAATCCTCATGTCGGTGTCAGTGTCAGTGGTTAATCTTTTTTATTGTTTGATTATTTCATGAATGAATCATTAATATCAAATCACCAATGATGATTGGAATCATCCAAACACAATCAGTTGGATTATGATTGGACGTTAAACGTGAAAGGGCTCAGTTACACAGCAGACACAAATCTGTCTGAAACATTGTTTAAGGACTTTAATTTGACTATTCATGACACAGAGGGACAAATTACACACTGATGTGGTAAAATCCTTCATATTTTAAAGTGGTACAACTGTTCAGTGCTGTTGGTTTTTAGGACCCAAACATATATTCAGTCCTGTGGCAGAAATTTTCCAAATGATCTTTTTCTATTTAATGTTAACACATTCAAGGCCCCCATTGGTATTTTGGTGCTCCATTGTGTTGATCCCGTGGATGTATTACACTATTACAGATGTCAGATCAATTTTATTATAAAAAAAAAAATGCGAACAAGGTACAGTACATTCTGCTGCTTATGATACCAGTGTACCAGTGAATACACACGAGTTACGAGTATTAAATTATTGCTGAAAAACATGGTATTTTATTTTTGTGGTGAAACATATTTGAAAATTTCTCCAGAATTATCAACAAACGCCAATAGGTGTTGCCACTGTAGTCTTTTATTTTGACCACAAACACCACTCATTTCCGGTTGCTCTGTGGTTTAATTCAGAAAACTTGCTGCCTCAGAGCTAACGCGCAGGCGCAGTTTGCTGAACCCACTGGGGCAGCAGGCAGAGCACGAGTGGAAAACAGCCAACCAGAACAGAGCAGACAAGCGTAGCTATCCAATCAGGTCTTAGCAACCTTCCTGTAATTATGTTGCCTTCACGTCCCAGGGGACACCGGTGAATGAAGCATGTGTTAGCAGTTTAGGTGAGGTTGTTGCACTCAAACACAAACATTCATAGGCGGTCAGTGTGATTATAATCACTACTGTAGCAAAAATACGAACTGGTTTTCCTGTTTGATACAGTCTATGGCTGTGGGTTGCATTTACGGCATATTTAGTCATTTATCCTTAACAGTACGTACTGAATAATTACTCAGTCCAGTTTAATGACCGCTATAATTACGAATTTTATGTGTGATTAAAAGGTGCTTCCGAATAAAATGATGATCAGGGTAAGAGTAAATGGCCTGGCGATAGTGGGAGAATGCTCATTTCCCATGAGATACTGGGTACTGACATACTAAGGAAAATGGAAACCATTAGTTTCTTCATTGGCACAAATTGCACTGATTTATTTTGATTTAATGTTACAAAAGCCATCCAGCCTAAAGTAAGCACAAAATCATAAGTGGCTTTTTGTTGTGTCTTTCACATGATTTTGTCTATATTTCTAGCTTTTGTAATCGCTCAGGTTTTCATCTTGTTACATCATTTTGTCTTGTTATATCTTTTACATTGTTCATGTTTTGCTATGCCTTCTCTATCATTTTCATCTTGCTAGGTCTTTTATGTTGTTTTCATTTTATTATGTCTTTTATGTCATTTTCATCCCTTTGTGTGTTTTATTTTGTTTCCATCTTAATAGGTCATTTTCTTCTAATTGACATGTGTGATATTGATAAATGGATCACCATGGTATTCTATTTTTAATCCGTTATGGTTCCATTCGTTTAGGTCAAAATTAGTACTGATGTTGGTAAACCACAATGATGCAAAAAAAAAACAAAAAAAAAAAACACTGATAACTCTCTTCAAGTACCTTAAAATGTAATAGTAACATGCTTAAAATGTAAAGATGGAGATAGTGTAGGGACTAAAAGTGAAAAGTTGTCAGAAAATAAATACTCAAGGATTCAAGTGTAAATATCTGACAAATCTACTTCAGTATAATGACAAAGCATTTATACCTGCCCCCTACATCTGTCTGTTACTCTGTTAAAATGAAATTCCTTAAGCGTTGAATGGAAAAAGGTCAACTTTTTACAAATCTAGACTCTGACTGAAGCTTAGAAGTAAAAGTCAGACTTTAGATAAATGGTTGTATTTATTTATTGTACAGCTGATCAGTTTTTCACTATTTTAAGTAGGATGTGTGCAAAGCTTTGAATCATGGGTAACTTAAGCCAGTAATAAATGGCTGACCATTTTGTCACATCAAACCAAGGACCTTCACTCCAAAGTTCTGCCAATATGGAAGGATCTTATTAATGCATGGACAGCCCTAGGCACTAGCTCCAAAAAGCCTTGGCTCTCATAGACTTTCACTGAACTTCTCAATAAAACTATTAATTAATTTTAACCAGGAGTCATTCTGGTTTCAGTTGTTCTTTATAAGGTCCAGTAACGACATGATCGGATGACTTTGTTACACAGCTGTTGGATAAAGTTTGTCATTTTACAGTCTAAATAAGCACATAACATTAGCTCCCCATCAGCTGTTGCACTCCCTCAGCTCCGCCCATTCGCCCAGATATGGTCACTTCCAGGCAGTGAAGCCAATGACTGCCAAAATACAAACTTCTGATATCAAAGCGTCCATCTACAAACCAATGGGAGATGTCACAGTGGCTCAGTCCACTTTCTATATACAGTCCATGCAACAAAACACTTAAATGAGTTTTCTCTTGTGGAAAACCTTTACTTTGAGGAAGAAGTTGAACAATTACAGGATATTTTACAGGCAAAAGTTCAGTATATTTAAAATATTAAAAAGTATATTAAAATATTAATAAAAGATTAACTGTAACCCATAAAGACCAAGTGCTACTTTTGTGGCAGTTCCCAAATTAATTTTTCTCTAAGTTTAACCTTTTTTAAGTGATTTATCACCATTTATTATAATATTATCATCTGTATGTTTGCGTTTTTTAGGTGAAAATCAGGTGTTTCCCAATATTTAATTCACTGACCATGCAGATGTTCATAAAAGCTCAGATTAAAGTTGAGGGTT